>JANHFK010001966.1:181226-196447 GCA_036250565.1 Sibynophis collaris | reverse complement strand
TGGTTCACTTCTAGAATTCTTTGTTCTCTTACCGGGTGTTGTCCTTTCGTTGGTAGTACAGATGAAAAAACTACTTGTGCACCTAAGTCCTTGATTTTCTTGCCTAGCTGCTCATTATCATTCAATATTGTTTTCAAGTCCTTTTTTGTGTCATTTGTCTACTACATGTAGTAGTAGAAAGGGGTAGTAGTCTGTCGGTTTTATTATTTTGGTTAGCTTCTCAGCCATATCTTTGATTTTAGCTCCAGGGAGACAACATACTTCCCTGGATTGGTTGTCTGGTCTACAGATGGCAGGTTCTGTTTCTTTTAGAATTGAAACTCCTATCACCACCACTCGCCTTTTTTTTCTTAGGAAGTTTTGGGGTGTTTTTCTGTCTGTCACAGTAGCATTTGATGGTGCTACTTTTTTAGGGACATTTGGTGGTACTTCCTTTTTATGTGCCTGCTTGTTTTCTTCTTGTGTGAGTCCATGGTATTGATTGCTTAGTACCAATGGGGCTGCATTACAGTGGGTTGGTTTTGACAGGGGTTTTGTACTAAGTTTGTGTTTTTTTCTGTGAGTGACGTGGTTCCATCTTTCTTCTTCCTCTAAGGGGACTCTTTTAGAAGTTGTTTGGTCATTATTATGTTCAATTTGGGCATATTCTTTTTGCAAGGTTTAGGGTTTCTGTTTTTGTAAGTCAAGTTTCAATGTGGTTAGAGTTTCCTCTAGATCCTTTACTTTTTCTTCTAGTAACTTGATTAATTTACACGTAGTACATATGTAGTTTTGATATTCTATGGACATAAGTATGTACATGGAAAATGTTCTGCAGATTACAATAGTATCAGTTTCTTCTTCCATGACTTGATTTTATAAAATTGAGAGTGAAAGTATAGAGGGTTTTACCACCGTTTTTTTAAAAGGACAAATTGTCCAATTTTGAATAAAGATATTCTAATAGATAATTTAAATTTTGGAGGACACAAGCTAAAGTTTAAGTTTCTAACATTTAAAGAATGCCTAATTTAAGGACTTAAAGTTCTATAGTACAAATTGTCTGGTTTAAAATTTAAGGTTCTATCAGATCATTTGGATTGTCCAATTTAAATTTTTTTAGTGTTGAGTGGGCTTTAGTATGAGGTTCGTTCTTAGCCTGTACTGGGGTGTTCTTTGATTGTCCCTTCCTTCTTGTGATCCTTTCCCTCCCTGCTTTCTTGGGCTTGAATTTTTCTCTTACTTTACCCCTTACTTCTCTGCCTGTGTGTGTTCTCTACTTGCTATTATCTACTTGCCTTTGGCTTTCTTTTGCCTTCTGTCCTGTGTTTTCTATTTATCCTCCCTCCCTTCCTGCTTGCTTTTCTCCCTCTTCCAGTGTGCTTTCTTAAATATGTATCGGAGAACATTGTGGCATCTCCAGTTTTGAAGCAGGACAGATAATGTCATTTTCTGGACTTCCATCTACCGAGTAGAGAAAAATACAGTGAGGTTTCTAAGCTCATCATTCTTATTGAAGAAAACCTAATGTTGAACTTCAAGAGCCAGTGAGCAAAAAACATTATTTAGCAGTTCCATGGGCATTCATTCTCCTTTCTGCTTCGGGAAAATCATTTTGGTGCTGTTATCTTGCCTGTCTCTGTAGGGTCTTGCTTGCTTCTTGTTGCTGTTAAGGTATCGGTAAATTGATTATTCTTAATAATGCCAAAGGTTAGAAAAACCCTGCTTCAGTTATCACATTGCAATGAATCTTGCAGCGCATCCCACCCTAGAAAATGTTGCACAGACAGAAGTGACCCAGGGATTTTGACTGGAGCTTTTTACCAAGAGAATACATTTTTTTTCTTATAAAAATGGATGGAAAAATCAGGTTGCTACTCCCAAACAGGCATACCATATTTATAGAATTAAATATTTTAAAACAGAGCCACTGTTTGCTGAGTAGGCGGCTTAAACCAGAAGCCTATTTCTTTTTTCATGCTTGGAAAGTTTTTTTTCTTCTAAATTCTGTCCCCTCTAAATGGAAACTGGTCTGTATATGGGGACCTTTTCATCATTCCAGGAGATCTGGTCCCTTTGTTTAATGCATTTGAAACTTCAGCTTTGTAAATGATAGAATAGAATAGAATAGAATAGAATAACAGAGTTGGAAAGGACCTTGGAGGTCTTCTAGTCCAACTCCCTGCCTAGGCAGGAAACCCTACACCACTTCAGACAGATGGTTATCTAACATCTTCTTAAAAACTTCCAGTGTTGGAGAATTCACAACTTCTGGAGGCAAGTTGTTCCACTGATTAATTGTTCTAACTGTCAGGAAATTTCTCCTTAGTTCTAGGTTGCTTCTCTCCTTGATTAGTTTCCATCCATTGCTTCTTGTCCTGCCCTCAGGTGCTTTGGAGAATAGCTTGACTCCTTCTTCTCTGTGGCAGCCCCTGAGAACCTAAGGTTACAATCTTCCAAACTGGGAGTTGATTTATTAAATGGCTATTAATATATAAATCTATAGGGACACGTTAAGCAATTTAGCAATTTAGCAGCTTGACAGTGTAGTATTTATTTAATGTAACCATTTCTTTTTCAATTTTATAATGCATATACTTACTGTATACATTGATTCCCGTATATAAAATGGTTGCCAAATTACATAACACAAACAGAGCTGTAATGCTGAGTGTATGGGGATGCTATTACTCAGTGCAACAGATGCCACATCCAGATGTTCAAATATTCATATCCATTTCCCATCCCTTCTATTCTTGCTTGCTGTTTTGCAACCATCTTTTTCATATATTTTTACTAGAAGGCTCATTTGATCTCAGCTTGAATAGTCAATGGTCAGGGATGATGGGGATTGTGGTCAAAAAGATGTAGAACCAGGTTGGGGATATCTCTGTTAAGCAGTATAGTAATGTATAAGAACCATTCTAATTCAATGTTTTTCAGACTTGGCAGCTTTAACATCTGTAGACTTCAATTTCCAGAGTTTTACCAACCAGCATTTTAAAGTCGCCAATTTTGAAAAGACTTAGGTTCTCCATGGTATGGTTGACTCTTCCCCCTACCAGGGGAAATACAAATTTGTATTAGGATTTTTAAAATCTGTAAATTGGAAGGGTAGCTGTTGCATAACAATTCTGTCATATTTTGTCCCAGGACAGCTAATGCCAGAACATAGAGTTTTATTTATCTGATAGTATTTGTATACTTCCCCCATACAATGGAATTTAGGAGAAAGTAATATTCTAGAAGGATACAGATATACAGAAGGGTACCTGGAGCCAAACAAGCAAGGATCACATGCAGCTATGGTTATTTCAACTTCAGGAGCTTCAAACCATACTGACTTAAAAAATAAGGGACAAGAGGAAAAAAAAGATTCAGTATAGGAAGATTTGCTCTGTATGTATTATGAGTAAACTCTACTATGATATTACAGAAAAAATGGTAGGACCTAGCTGACTTTGATTGACCCTGAAAAAGTTAAGCATGGTTGTACCTGGCTAGTATTTGAATGGAGGACACTATTCAGGGCTATGCATTAGATTGAAAAATTGAAATAATGGTGAATTCTTGCCAAGACAGTAACGTAGATGTAATCACCAGGGATTGAGCTCAACCCAGTGAGCAGGTTATGGCACATGAGAAGTAGGCTGCAGAGAGCCACAAAGTAGATATTTAAGCAGAGTTGTGTTCTTTTGTTTAGATGCCTTTTCTCTTTGCTGCAGATTACCAATGCTGGAGATGATGTTGTGGTGTTCTATAATGATAAGACGTCCCTCGCCAACATGTTGGAGATGATGACAGCAGCCCGGGATGGGATAGAGGAGAACAGTCCCCTCATGTACCATATCTCTCTGGTGGATTTGCTGGCTGCCTGCGCTGAAGGCAAAAATGTATATACAGAAATCAAATGCACATCTCTGCTCCCTTTGGAGGATGTGGTGCGAGTAGTCACTCACGAAGACTGCATTACCGAGGTAATGGAAGGATGCACAGTAGATGTCATCTATGGCTGACAGATAGCTTTATAGTTATTATAGGATTCTGGGTTTCTATCCTCACATGATGAGGCCAGGTTCTATATGAAGAAAATGTGTTTTCTAGATATATGTCACCAATGCTTGTGCAAAACAGATAGGTTGGCCAAAGTTAGAAAACAATGACCTGTAAAGACCGGCCAAGTTTAGAAGAGTCCTGTTCAGTTGTCACTGGGCAACTTTATAGCCAGTAATTATAAGAATGAAAGCCTAATAATAAGATCTCTCTATCAACTCACATACTGTAATTCTATCTCTTTGAAGAATTTAAGGGTGTTGTAGGATTAGGCTCGCAATGAAGTTGTCCAGTATCTTCCTTACCAGAGAGGCCACCAGTGGTATATGAATCATGAGGATTATGATATTATTTTTCAGCCTTATCTTCAGTATGGGCCTCTTTACAAAAATAAAATGGATTTACTTCCTCGAAACCCTGTCATCTTTCAGACAAAAGCAGGATGTCAGATTGATGATCATTTTATGAACTGCTACTTGGCCAAGTCCATGCTTTGATTTTTACAGATGTAGATAATTTTCTCAAGAGTATAAATGGTGCTAATAAAGAGGAAAGTGCTACCTCCCTGACCTCCTTCCCCACAAGAGTGATGAGTGTGTAGGAGCTTTGGTTCTATTCTTGCAACTTGCCCAGTCTTTTAATCCATGCCTCTTTTACTCTTTTACTTTCAGGTGAAAATTGCATATGTCAATTTTGTCAATCATTGCTATGTAGACACAGAGGTGGAGATGAAGGAAATCTATACCAGCAACCACATCTGGACACTGTTTGAGAACTTCACTCTTGACATGGCTAGGGTAAGTCTTGAAATTTATGAGAAAATCCTTTGGCCCTGAATATGTGAACAGGTAGCTGCATAAATTGATGCCTCAATTGGTGCCATCAAAACATATGCGAAGGATATCAGTCTGGGGAAACTTGAACTAGTTTAATAAATTAGTGAAAAGAGCTTCCTACACACAACTGATTAGCCTCTGAAATTCAATGCTAAAAATGCTTGGTTGCCCATCAATAAAAAATAGATTCAGTCACTTTCATTAGTGAGTCCTTAGTGATTCCTTAAAGATGATAAATGATTAATTAGGAATAATTATAATTAATTATAATCATAAACATTAGGATTATGATTCATTATTAACTAATGATAACCAAAAGCAGAAAAAAGGAGGCAGCAGCTCCAGTTTTGGGAGTGCATACCAGTTGTAGGGAACAGTGTTGGGCAAGGAACTTATCTCATCTCTTGCTGTGAGTATCCCAGAAGTACCTAGTTGGCTATTCTTAAGTAGGTAATTGTCTGATCCAGAAGGGCTGTTTGTATATTTATATAAAATTGCCTCCCCAAAAGCCCCTATATTATAATTCATTGAACCCAAACTGTTTTTGTTATATTTTTCATTAGGGTACCTTGAGATGATGAAGTGAGCTGTGGCTCATGAAAGCTTAGTCCTTTAAAAAAAACAAAACCAAAATCTTTCTATCAGAATCTAATGACCATGGCTTTTCTCCTTGAGAGAGCCAAGGTGGTGCAGTGGTTAGAGTGCAGTATGCAAGCTACTTTAGCTGACTGCTAGCTGCAGTTCAGCGGATCAAATCTCACCAGCTCAAGGTTGACTCAGCCTTCCATCCTTCCGAGGTGGGTAAAATGAAGACCCAGATTGTTGGGGGCAATATGCTAACTTTGTAAACTGCTTAGAGACGGCTGTAAAAGCACTATGAAGCGGTATATAAGTCTAAGTGCTATTGCTATCTAGTCATTTTCAAAAATGTTCATTTAATTTATAATACTATCACACTACAAATGTAATGATACAAATCAAATTTATCCAAGAAATTTTTGCAATCTCATGAACATTATGTTTTCTTAAGCACTGGTGAAAAATCTAAGCATACTCTGTCAACATGATCACCTACATCCATGTTTCTGCTGGATCTAAACAAAATAAATCCCTAAAAATTTGGTAAGATGTAAATGCCCTGATAAATTACTTTCAGTAAAGCCTGTTCAATCATGTGCTTAGTTATTTTTTATTTGATTAAAATACAACTTCATGGATCTTTTTAAAGATTGGTCACTCACTACCAATAGTAATAAAGCTATTTAGAGAGACATAATAGCAATAGCACTTATATTTATATACCATTCCATAAGTGCTTTACATCACCGTCTGAGCTAACATTGTTTACATTCCTTACTCAATATTATCATTGTCACTCAGATTGCTTACTAAACAGACACATTTTCATTAAAAATGAATATATTGCAATCCACTACTGATAAATATGTAAAGGAACACTTGAAAATCTGTACTTGAATTTTTCTTTTTGCATTGCAATTTTTTCCATTTAGGGATTATTTCCATTAAAATTTGAATAAAATTGCAAAATAAATAAATGGGACAAGCAGATTCTGTTATTCCTATTGCTAAAGAACTGGTAAGCATCTGTACAAACTAACTGACAGCATTTAGTACTTCTAGTCATCCAGCAAAATTATTTGGTAAACAACAATAGTTGTCACCCCAAAAGGAACCATTAGTTTTTTTCATGTCTACAGAACTAACTAGCATCACCTCAAGAGTAGCCTGGCATGAGTTCCTTTTGAATTACATGCAATTATGGGAAGTTATTTATTGGAAAAAATGTGCATGCAAAAGTGATGAATATACAAAGATTTTGGATTTAACTATATAAAAAGAATGACTGGTTATTAGATACATACATACAATATATATACCTAAACATACAATATAAAATTACAGTAGTTCTTGACTTTCATTTAGTGACCATTCAAAGTTACGACACTGAAAAAGGTGACTTATGACCATTTTTCACTTAATAACCGCTGTATCATCTCTATGATCATATGACCAAAATTTGGATGCTTGACAACTGGTTCATATTTTTTATGGTTGCAGGATACCAGGGTCATGATCTTTTGTGATCGTCTAACAAGCAAAGTCAACGGAGATGCCAGATTCACTTAACAACCATGTTACTCATTAACAACTGCAGTGATTCACTTAACAACTTTGGCAAGAAAGGTCCAAAAATGAGGCAAAAATCACTATCAAATATCTCACTTAGCAACATAAATTTTGGGCTCAATTGTGGTCATAAGTTGAGGACTTCCTATATTTCAAATTCAATGAAAGATGGCAAACTTTTATGAAGTTAGTTACGATGTTGTTTTTGAATGGGCCAACTTCACAAACAAGAAATTTATGCTACATCACAACGTAGTTTTCTTTGAGAAAGCATGTTGTGATAATCCAGCCACTGTGATATGTATACCATGTAAAACCATGATGACTTCCTCAACTAATTGTGGTTAAAACTTTGCTCATTATATGCATTTTAATACACAAGAATGCAGTTCCTTTATGCTACACAGCTTTGACAAAACACTAGATTTCAAGATTTCATACCAGCAATAAAACACTTTAATTTTATGACAAAACGAATACAAATATTTTGTACCAATTGAGAAAAACAGAACAGTTGCTTTCAATATAATCCAGTCATGTGTTCTGATTCTCTGAATATGTTAAAGCAACTAGACATCCATCTGTCAGATATTTTAATTTAGACTCCTGCATTGAGTAGGATAGTAGTATACTTGATGGATCAGCAACGAGTTTCCAAATCCAAAAACTCTATCTTTTAGTGAAATTGGGGATATCACCTAGCTAAAATTATCATTCCATGAATGAAAGACTCCTACACCAATAAGAGTAAGAAAGTGTTTTTAGCTAGCCCTCTCTTCCTGGCAGCCCCACAGACATCTCATAAATATTGTTCCAAAAGTACCACAATGCACCAAAGTAGGTTTTCCAGATAGCACAGGAGAGCGCAAGAGAAAAGAAAAATGTGTCTTGTTCTAGTAAAAGTATCCCAGAAACAATTTCTCAGCTGCTTTACTTTTGATTTTTTTAATGCAAACACAAAATGTAATCCATAACCAGTTCATTTAAATACACAGCAGCTTACATCTATGTGTTCCATGAATGTGCACTGTCATCAGTTTCAACATTTTGCTGAATAAAGAAAAAGAATCACAATATGTTAGTAGCATATCTCAAGTGTTTTTAAAAAAACCCTACTTGCGCAAGACAAAGGAAACAAACCATCAACAGGAAACAAAAGAACAGCTTTCTGATCATACTGCACTATGCTGACAAGTATGATGCTGCCATTTGGAATACATATGAAAAGGCAAAGGTTAGATTGCAGGCCTACTACTAGGTTTCCTGAAAATCAGATTCAATCTACTTCAAATTATATTTTTTTGAAATCCCTAACATTGCTTTGTGCATATATAAAGATAACTGGTAACAGATTTCTCCATTATCTTTCCTTAGAAGATACTTCAAGCAATGGAACATGTGGATTTCCAGTTACATTGCAAGACATCTCTTCCACTTTCACCCATCCATAGCCTAAATCTTTTCCAGGTGAACTCTCTAGATATCAAGAACAATTATACCCAATGTGGAATGTTATTCTAGCAGAACACTACCATGGAAACAGAAGAGTAAACCTGAAATAGGATAACTCAGCAGTAGACTTCAAATTAGGATACCAAGGTTTATATTTCCTTATCAATTCCAAAATAACGCATGATGATGTTAGACCACTTACCTTTGTAGCACACAACCTATTAAGAGTTAGGCACCCATGTTCTGAATTTGAAACAAATGAGATGTGCTTAAAACTATTTGAAGAGACTATGATAAGTGGCCAATGAATGAGTTGATGCAATATCCATGAGGCAGAAGAATATTAATATTTAAAGCCACGTTTTTAACACTATTTTAAAATAACTTGATTCATGGAAAGAGAAGGTTTGGATTAATCTTTGTTATATTTAATATCAATAATTTATTTAAACAAAATGAAAAGTAATTCAAGGTTACTCATAGAAATAGGTAGTTGTTAAGTCCACTCGCTGAAGAAAGAACTATGTGGCAAAAACATTTGGCCCATGCATTATCATTTATTCCCAAGGTAGCAAAAATAGCAAATAGCTGATAAAAATAGCAGGTAATCAGATGTCATGGTAGAAGCATGCAATTTATAGTATTTAGGTCAAATGTCTTGACCTGAGTTCAACTATAGAACAACTTATCATTGGAGCAACTTGGTCCAATATTACCAGAAGTAGTTCAATATTTCAACTTCACAATGTTTTGTACCTATATCTCTAATGTGAAATCTGCTTCCCTGCGGCCTCATATGGAAAGGGATATGTTTGCCAAGACTATAAACAAATTGAAACATTTCTAAGTTTTGAGAAATTTTAGAAGCATTGTATATAAACAATCCAAATGAATAATAAATTTATTTTGTAATTAGTATTATATTTAATATGTTCTAAGATATACTGTTATATAAAACTATTCTGTAAATTATATTAAATATTTATATAGCACATCACATAATTAATAGCAACAGGTTCAACAGGATTATTTTCTATGAAGTTACAAACCAGTACAAATTATAGAAGATATACAATACTGCCTCACTATTAACAGAAATCTTAAAAGGAATATCAATATCCTCTTATAACAAAGGCCACAAGCTAAAGTTAGATGAACTACCTCAACCAAGCAATGAGCTTGAATAGTATATACTATATTTTCTTAGAAAAACAATTTTTACATTACCTTTGAAGAAGTTTAATCAGTACGGAGAACTAGATCACACTATATTCTAGTAGAATAAACTTCCTAGTTTCTAAATTTAAAACATTCTGGGATGTAGAACTATAATCACAGCTTTGTTTAAGCCTTTGTAACATATAGATTGTCCTCAATTTACAACAACTGAGTCCAAAATTTCTGTTCCTAATGAGATAGTTGTTAAGTGAATCTTGCCCCATTTTAAGACTTTTCTTACCACAGTTAAGTGAATCACTGCAGTTGTTAAATTAGTAACATGGCTGTTAAGTGAGTATGGCTTCCTCATTGACTTGGCTTGTAAGAAGGTCACAAAAGGAGATCACATGACCCCAGGACACTGCAACCGTCCTGTGAGTCAGTTGCCAAGTGTCTGAATTTTGATCACATGATCACGGGGATGTTGCAATGATCGGATGTGAAAAATGGTCATAAGTCATTTTTTTCAATGTTGTTCAATCACTAAATAAACTTGTAAATCGAGGATTACCTGTATTCTAGTTTTAACTTCTTGAAAGTCAAGAGTTACAGGTCAACTGTCATGTATGCTGCCTTGAATTCTTGGACAAAATGTGAGATATAAATCTAATAAACAAATCTCATAACATGCATGTGAAAAATGTGAAGAAACAAGTTTAAAAACAAGTAAAATTCTAAGACATTTCAAAGGGAATACATGGAGAAAAGTTAAACCCTGGAAAGGCCAGATTAAATTAATGTCTGCTTGCTAAATAGAAAAATAATATTAACACAAGTAATGTTAACAATGTAAATACGTTTTTATTATACTATATAACAGAGTTAGATAGCTAAGATAGATTTCCAGTTTTTCTTTTTTTTCTTTTTTTCTTTTTTTTGCAAATGTCAGAATATTTTATAATAAGAAAATTAAAACATAACAATACAATATGGCCAGATAAGTTGCAATAACTAAGTAATTCTGGATGACATTGAAAGACCACCAAATTAGGCTAGGGAGACTAATCGGCATCATGGGAAAGACAATAAATTTCAATAACAAAACACTTTCATATAACTGCCAAGAAAATGACATAGATTTGCCCATGCAGTCATCCAGGATCAAGCTCAACTTGAATCTTTACTTTTTAATATAGTAAGCTAAAGTAGAATAAAAATAGCATTCATTTTTAAAAGATGGGGGGGGGAAACAAGAAAAATATGGAAACTATTAATGCAACATTCATATAGAAAAGTTCTTATGAAAAGATAGATCTTCATTAACAATCTTAAAGACACCACTTTAAATGCCTCACTAATATCATAAAGGACTGCATTCCATGTGCTAAAAGTAAAAAGGCCCATCTGAAGTTTTGCAAGATGGCACTCTGTGGTTCTCAGCACATGAGTGTTAGCTGTTTTCTTCTCAAATTAGAAGAATCAAAGACATGTCTCCTAAAGCATAAAAGAACCAAACTTCCCTTGGGTTTTAAAAGAAACATTCATTTCAGTAAAGTTGAATAAAAAGAACAATATGGCTTAAATATGTTTATTTCAGAATTACGCCTACACGTAATTCTACACGTACGCTTATAAGGGAGGCATCCTTTTTTGCTCATTACACTTTTCATTGTCTTTGTGTATAAACAGGGAAAGCAAGACAATTAAAGCAAACAGTCTCAAAAGGAGTGGCATGTTATTCCTCCTCTTCAAACAATGGAAGGTAATATGTTTACTTTTCCTAACCTGGCAAGCAATCATATATCCCAAATCAGGTAATTATGCCAAATACTTTTGATAGTCCAATTGTAACCACCACCACCACCACCACCCATTTGTAGATCTTGAAGAATGTTTTAGTGGCTCTGTTAAAGATACTGGTAGAGGACCGGAAAAACAAAGTCAGGGACCAATTATCAAGGAGAAAATCTATATGGTCAGGAAGAGTTGTCACTGACTTCATGGCACATAATCAATATGTTGCAAATCTTGAAGGAAATTCAGTACTATAAAATTTAGAAATAATTCCTAGAAATACACTCTTTTATGAGAAAGATTAAAAAATTTCTATAAATTAGCAGTATTTTTGCTGTTTACATGTACAATAGCTCATGCTACATCTGGACATTATTAACTTTTCAGAAATTTGGAAATATTATTATAAAACCTGCATGAACTGAAATATACTTCTCAATTTTTCTCTCCTCTATTATCTAGTTACATCTTTGTACCACATGTTTGCTAAATTTCAACCAATTCCCAGGAGAGGGGACAAAATTGCTCATAATTATTGCTGCACAAGTTGCTTATGTTCAAAAGTTATTACCATGATTGTTTAATAATCAAATCATTTCACCCCAAAACAATTTTGAAATCATTTTACTTAAGACTGTAGTTTTATTTCCAGTAGGTTCTAAGCTTATTCCAAAAACTACTGATCAACAACTTGAACTAAATTTCAAACCACTAAATAAACTATACTGAGATAATATATTCATTAAAATAATTGAAAGTTTATAAAGAAATTCTATGATCAAAGTTTGAAAAACTTTTCATTAGACAAGAGGAACAAAAATTCAGAAAAAAGGGTGTGGCAAAGAAAAATAGTGTTCAAGCCACATCTGTACCATTCTTACATAACATATCCCTAGATATGTTCATTGGGCCTTTTCCAGGACAGAAGATTGGTTAAATTACAGAAAAATGTTCTCAAAGCATGCTGAAAAAAGCAAAGAAGGAAACCATAAAGGCAAGCTAATAAAGACAAAATCCTTTGTATCATACTTTTGTACCTGTTAGAGTATGTCTCAATAGAAAGATATTAGTTGAGTTTATCCTTTGAGATTCAAAACTGAAGCCAATCTAGACAGAGCTCTGTTGAAATAAAATAAAGTTATTATCTATATTTCCACCATCCTTCATAGTTCCCTAGCCACTTTCTCTCATTTTCATCAACAAGCTATCCAGAAACAATGCTTTCCCATAACATTATAAAATAAACAAGTCACAGCTTTCCATTCTCTTTAAAAATCTAAAACCCACAGTAGCACTCTTATAACGATATTTTTAAACGACGATTGTAAGCTTTTTCTTTTTGTCCTGTTAATCTAAATATTGAGAGGATGGCATTATACAACAAGTTTCATTCAGGATTTTTCTATTGAACATTTGATAGGACAAAAGAGAAAAAACACACCTTGTCCTTCCCCCCCACAGTAGTGGCGCTTATAAAATCCTAAATTTAATTTAAAAATGAATATTAGGAGGACACATTTGGTATTAGATTATGCTAACATAAATCTGGATCACTCAGGATTGTATGTACAATCTCTGCATTAAAGGTTGAAGTGATAATTCTGATTAAGGGTAGGTGAGATAGAAAATATAGGGTAGTGAGCTGGAGAAGACTGAAGTCACCAAGAGTCGGGCTTAACCTGATGAAGATGTTAGCTTCATACTTTGAAGAATGAAGACCTATGAATATTATGTCCCATCTTTTAATCTTATCTAGCTAATTGCTTTTCATTCCAGGCTAGGATATTGTATGGTATGAGAAAATGGAATGGATGGAAATGGAGAAAATTACTGATGCATAATTGTGAAGATGGTAGATGTAGAATTGGAGAGGCCCAAATTCAAGCATACCTTCACCCAAAGCATTCTGAATAAATTTTCTCAGTCCAATTTACCTCATAGGGTTTCTGTTGTGAGAAAACCCAGGAGGAGAGAGCACTACCTACTGTACATTGTCTTGGGGTGCTGCAGACTAGATAGGATATAAGCTTCACAAATACTGTAATATTTTCCAAAACTGTTAGAATCATCATCATCATCATTTTTCATTAACTTTGATATGATTCATACGTAAGCTGCATTCCTATAATACTCCTGCCTTCCCTCTTAAACAATTTTTTTAATGGTAATCTTGCCCGGTGGGTTTTTCCTCCCAAAACGAATTACAGCAGCTGTCTCCAATGTGTAAAAACAGAGTTGACAGATCTCCCCCTTTCCCACTTGCAGCGGCTTCCCTAATAAGTTATGATTCTGAGATTTTGTGGGCGAACTTCCCAAAAAGTGTCGTCGCTGCTCATTCTCACACTCGCCCCAGGGCGCACTTTGGATGTTGAGTACACACGCGCACACACACACACGGCAAGGTGTAAAAAAAGGAGGGAGATTTCAACGAACACCAGCGCCAGCTCCAGGATGCAGCTTAACTAAAGGAAGTTTCCAACGGCGCAGATCTTTCTTTCTTTTCTTTTTCTCTCTCTCTTTTCCTCTTTTTCTTTTGCTTGCTTTCTTTCTTTCTCTCTCTCTCCCTCCCTCTCTTCTTTCTTTCTTTCTCTCTCTCTCCTTCCCTCTCTTTTTTCTTTCTTTCTTTCTTTTTGCAACTGACAGCGAAGGCGCCTTTCCCAACCTCAGCGCGAAAGAAACGTCTCCAGGCCGTCGGCGCATCTCTACATCTCACTCCACCGACCGCGGCGCAACTCGTCGAGAGCTCGGCCCGAAAGTCGTCCGTCCGTCCCCCCTTCTCGCTAGACCGCGCAACCCCTTCTTCCATCCCACGACAAGAGAGCAACGGATTTCCCCCGAGGCCGAGCGGACAAGCGCCTTCCCGGCGGAACTGCTGCAGCTCCCACTCTTCCTTTCCCGGGCTGACTTTCGCGGAGGCGCCACCGATTCGAACTACATCACCGATCTGGCCCAGAGGACGAGGAGGCGACCGGGCGGGAAAAAATAAAGCGGGGGAGGGAGAGGCGGAGAGAAGAGCAAGAAGCAGCGCTGGCCACATGCCCCACCGATCCGATCTAAGTCTGGGGCTGAAAATGAACAGGAGCCGCCGCACCTCCCGGCAGAGCCAGTAACCGCTGCTCTGGGAGCAGAAACGACAGACCTCCACTCACCTCCGTCCGGCGCCCGAAGAAGGAAGGGGAAACCCAGCGCCTTCTTGCGCTCCGCCTCTCCCGCTCGCTCGGTGCCCCGCTGCCTGCCTCACACGCCTCCCCCGCTCCGAGTCCCCGAGGGGAGGAGAAGGCGCCTGACGCAGAGTCCAGCGGCTCAGCCCGCCAACAGGCACAACTCGCTCCGGCTACGCGCGCTGAGCGCTCCCTACCTGCCTTCCTCCAGCTCGTCCCCGCGCACCGCCTCCCTCAGTCTGACTCAAAATTGAAATTCCCTGGCCGAGGCCGTCAGCCCCACCCCAGCCCTAAACCGCCTCCGCCTGGAACCACGCCCCCTTTGCGCCTCTAAGCCAATCAAAGGCCTGGGATAACTCTCGACTCCACCTATGTCCTCTTGGGGTTTTTTTTTTCCCCTGGCCCGTCAATCACAAGCATGGCCAGTTGCCTGCCTGCCTCCTGCTTTTTCTAGCCACGCCCAGCAAATCGCCAGACTTGAAGTTTGAAGAACCGCGCCTTCGGGCCCGCGGGGCGCGCGCTTGCCTTCGCGTTTATGTTATGGGGATGAAAAAGGGAAAGCGGGGTGGAGGATAAGTTACCCTAAGTGAATTGGCGATTTAAAATGTGTCAGTGGTTCCTGCCGCCCCCCCCCCGCCCC
>JANHFK010001966.1:152050-166010 GCA_036250565.1 Sibynophis collaris | reverse complement strand
TACTCTGTTTTTTTTAATATTTCTTAGAATATTTCATTCTTTTAGGAGAGGGGTGGGTGCTAACTTTCTACAGCATGTTAGGGAATTTGGAAGAGCCACAAGAATATGATTTTGAAAACTTAATTGCAATAGTTAAAAAAGTAAACATCCCAAATTCATAACATCGCAGCTCAAGCCTACAGGCTAAGAAGAACACACATTTCACTACATAATGCTTTCCAATGAGCACAAAATGATTTACTAGAAAAATGAAATGCAAACTGAAAAATAGAAATAGCATAAATTAGTTGGAAGCAAATTTATCAGGAAGAATCACATATCATAATAAAGAGGTATGTCTTAATTATTATTTTTTTTAAAACTAAATCACCTTGAAATTTGCCTCTTTGAGACATCATGGGCAGATCCATGACATTTTCTAGAAATGAAAGGGGTTTGCCATTGCCTTCTTCTTCCAATTATTTTTAGAATTCCCAATCTAATATGGAACTAATAAGGGAAAAAATGCACCTAACAGAGCAGAACATGCTACAAGAGTGTATGGAATTGCTGCCAACCCATATCTAACCTCCCATTCATCAGTTGTCAAATAACAAAAATATATAGAGCTATGCAACCTTCTATGCATATTATTCTGTGTGCAGATAGGTAGTTCTAGGTGATCTATGTTTGGCTAGAAATCCTCAGGAGGAGAAAAAGAAGCCCCCCACCCAAATTATTGGCGATAGTAAAGGGGATGTTAGGAAAGGAAGGGGCTAGGAAAATAGTAGGAGGAGTAGGTCGGCTGAGCAGCCACGAAATGCTATTGACAACATCCTTAGCTTTGAGTGTTGCATATCCAATTTCTACCACCAGAAATGAATAATCTGGCCATTGAACTTTGAGAGCATGATTGGGACCGCTGGGGAGTTTCATAAGTGACCTATGGAATAGTAATCTGATTTAGATTACATAGGCATTTATATTAGAACCAACTAATTTAAGACAATTTTAACCATGTTTAAACTTTGTCAACCAACTTCAATAGCAAGTTTTTCCTAGAGTGTTAGGTTTTGATATTTATTGAAAGAAGATAGGGAAAACCATAGAATCTCAGCAACATGACTGCTTGCAAATGACCATGTGCTTTAATTCATACGTTGCAAGATTGGAGACTTTTTGAGTTTTTTTATTCACTGACACTATGCAAACTGGTAAAGAAGCTATTATTTCAAGGGGCAAGCGATTTAAAACAAAAAGAAACTCCAAGTGTTCTGAATGCAAGAAGACCAGAAAACCCAATCCTTACTTTTATATCTTACATGGTCTTGCCTACTTTGCTGTGCTCCCCAGTGTGGTCTTCAGTATCCCCCAGTATCTTAATTTAACCAAAATTTTGCTTAATCCTGATCTAGAATCCAGAGTTTTTCATCCCCACAGAAACAAGTGGCAAGCCTTGGGTAACAGCTAATAAATTTGGACACGTATTTGTATCAGATTCAACTTCATAAATTACTAACATGTAAAACTAACTCTCCATATTTTACACTTGTTTACCAATTCTTATATTGATTAGATATGATTACAGAATCTTTGATTTCCTATTGAATATGGAAGGCTGCAATTCTAAACACTTTAGAAACCTAAATACCAATTCCTAGATCATAGATTACATGCATTTGGTTAGTCAGCATGTGACATAGAATGCAGGATCAAATAGGGCTTTAGATTGACTCAGCCAGGCTTTTTTTATGTCCGTATGCTAAAATTTTCTACTCACAAATACAGTAAGTAGTACTCACTTCAGTGGGGTTTATTCCTATGATACAAGTGTGAACCTTATTAGGAAGTCAAAAGAATTGAATATAATGTGTTTTACTGCCACACGGATTCATATAGAATAGCATCATAAATGGTTAATGAATTTCATGAATGTTAATATTCATAACATTATTCTATTGAAATTCTGTAGTCATTTATGATGCAACTCAGTTTCGCTATCTGCAATGAAGGATGCTTCTAGATATTAGTGCATGGCTGCCAAGGTCTTGGGCTTGGGCTGAAGTCCTATCTGTTGACATACCGAAATATATAGGATCCCCATTCTTAATGTGTTACGGTAGCAAACTTTCCATGTTTATTATTATTATTATTATTTGTAGAGAGTAGGCTCCCAGTCACAGATGGTCAATATAAAATCACAGCAATATGAAATCACAGCATATTCACTACTTTCTTTTGAACTACACAAATTCCAGTTCTGTTTCCTTTCTATAATCTGTATCTTCACTAGTTCTGTCCATTTCACCAGGGTTCCATTATGTTTGTTTTAGCTATATTTCAGCATTTCTCATTAACATTTAACCAACATTAATGCCAACATATACCATGACCATTGATTCCTCCGTCTATTTTTCAGCCAAGTTAGATGAAATGACATCTGCTAGCTTTATAAAAGACACACATATCACTATGAAGCCTAGACTCCAATCACAAATCCATCTCTCAGATGATCTTACATCCACAATCACAAATCCGTAAGCAAATAAATTCTCAATGGCATTTCCTGTTGTAGGGTGTGCTATATAAAGGTGTTTGGTAATATTTTACTTTTTCAATGCCGCTTGAAAGATTTCCATTTTTTTATTCCATATACAATGCAAGTTTGCTGCCTTTATAAAATCTTTGTGATAATTAGTAAGAAATGGAATACATAAGTCTAGTCACTAACAATTAGGTTTGCCCTTTGAAAAGAGCCATTAAATAAGGAACTCAGGCTACCAAGCCAGGTTCAACTGGTCTTTTAACATTCTGTAGCAGAGTACTAATTTTGATGAAAAAGATATCTCAAGCTTGCTCTTTAATTTGAAAGTTATAACATACCTTGAAAATCACCGAATTGAATAGTAAAGAACCAAGGCGATTAAAACTGCAGCACTCTAAATATCCTTCCCTCCCCAACCAATTCAAAATCTGGAAACTTGGAGAAAATGGGCTGCATTCAGAACTATTTTTCTAGAAGAATTTGCTAACTCCATCTTCCTGGTCACTCTTTCCCTTTAATCTCTAACAAAGGGGTTTAAAAATATTTTGGTCCATTGCCAGCTGTTCAAGATGTGTGTTGTTGCATTTCCACAAAGATAACTCTTCTATTAGCTAGCTTTCTTCCTCTGGAGGGAACATCCTTTATAATACCACTGTAATTGGTTCCATATGAACACTTTCTCCTTCTCTTTCCAGTGCCTTATTAACTCCTTCCTTCCTTTTTAGACGTCTGCTCTAGCTTCAGTTCTATTCATGCTCTGTCTGCAGGTGAATTTGCAAGGGAGATAATCTAGCTTTGTTTTATTTTGTTAAATCAGAAAAAATATATTTGGCTTTGACCAGGCAGACAGACCATGCTATGTGAAAACTCAAAACTGTTGAAGATTACAGCGTATTGATGGAATAATGTTCCAGAATACCAGAACCGGAATATTTTGACAAAGTTAAGGATTATTTTATTAGATTTATATCTTGCTTTTATTTAGCAGTTCAACAATTTATGCATAGCTCTTCTTTCATTACTTCCTCCCCCCAACATTCCAGTGACATAGATTGTGCTAAAAGGGAACGGCTGACCCAGTGAGCTTCCATGGCTGAGACAGAACTAGAACTTGATTTCCTCCATTCATAGCCCAACCCCTTATCCTTATGACAAACACCATGTTTACAAATGGGGAAGAGAAGAGCATGGAGATTAAATATTTTGGGACTCTTCTCAAGAAATTACAGATGCTTGCCCAAGAGATTATTTATTTAGTTTCCTTAAAGCAAAAACAGCTGTTTCAGATTGTATATACTCAAATGTTTGCCCAAGACCACACACACACACAGGATTTAAGGGGGGCTTGATCAAAAGGATGGAGAGGTCAAGTAGTAAGAATATTTCAAAGATCATCTGCTAGGAGGGAGATTCAAAAACCAAGAAGGTGGAAACAATGTAAGCTACACAAACTTCATCCTTTTTTTGTATATGCATTGATGTCATCTACAGACATGTGTAAAAAGGCCAGATCTTGCATTTACTAGAATTCCATCATCTCCTTTGGTGAACAGCTTAACTCTGGCTGGGTTCACACAACTTATTAACTCACGATTGACAACCTTAGTTTCCTGAGTTAACATAGATTTACATGATTTAATGGAGCATAAATTAACTTTATTAAAACTTCCACAGTACTTTGAGCATGTGTCAATAAACACATCCCAGTTTAAAATGTTCTGTGATATTCTGTCTTTGCATTTACTTGCCTACATTGAGTAAATTTGCAAAATATATTTGAATGGTAATTTTTAGGTGAAATGCATTGTGCAAATGCACGAACTGAATGTATTCCCAAATGAGAACCATTCTAGCATCACTGCACTCTAAGTAAATCATCAATTAAGACATCTCCCAGTTGAAGCCTTGTTCTAGAAACCTCTTCCAATTTCTGTTTGTATTTCAAAGTCAGGTATATAGACAGGTGTAGAGCAGCTGAAAATACAAGGTACTCATTATGAAGTTGACTGCTAAGGGCCATGCAACAACAGCATGCCATACACCTTCCAAAATTGCTTGGCTGCCATACCCATCATTTCCTGTTTGAACCAGTCATATTGCTGTAGTGAAGTTAGTAGTGCTGGCACAAAGGCTCGTGGGATATCAGAGAGGACAAAATATTGAAAAACACTATTTCCCAAAACGGTTAAACCTTGATCTGGTTAACAAGGGTGTGTTGCCACCTCCAATCCTATGGTGGCAATTACGGGTTATGTGGCTCAAGAATATTATGCAAATGCAATCCATATTCCACAGCAAGAACTTTTG
Organism: Sibynophis collaris; assembly: GCA_036250565.1. Classification (NCBI taxonomy): domain Eukaryota; kingdom Metazoa; phylum Chordata; class Lepidosauria; order Squamata; family Sibynophiidae; genus Sibynophis; species Sibynophis collaris. The sequence continues at coordinate 161,179 of JANHFK010001966.1, read as the reverse complement.
ATTCTTCAGAGAATATAACAGGAGAACCCCGAGTGGGAGAAAGAACAATAGCTGGCAATTATGATCACATGAGTAACACCGATCAGAAAGGCCTAACGCCGTTGACTCCCATTAAACATTCAAAGCGGCGTCACAATGCACGGCTGGCTCTTTCCCCTCGTTTCGAGCCCCCATCTGCAAGCTTTTGCGTTGCATGCTGGGAGTCGTAGTTTCCACTAAATTAGACGTGCGAAGGGGGACGCAGAATCGTGTCTTGCTCCGCCGATTGAACGGTAGAGGACCGGCGGAGCTTTCCTTTGACTCCTCCGCTTTTCCGTAGGTGCTCGGAGAAAGCGAGAGCCCCAGGGCTATGATATCGAAACTGCCGCGACTTCTTTTCCGGGCTCTCCGCTCCGTTCGCTTGGCCGCGGGGGCAGCTGGGTCCTCTAGTCCCCAGATCCCCTGGGCGCCCCCAGAGGTGGGACGGAGATCTCTGTTCTCCGGCGCCGTTATGGCTGCACAGGGATCCTCCCCGCTCCGGGCGGATTCCCAAAGGCTGGAAGCGGAGGAGGAGGAGGAAGCTGGGCGAGGAGGAATAGGAGGAAAAGTTCAGCCTCCAACTGCGAGCAAGCAGTTGTCACAACAGATCGGTGAGGAGGAGATCATGAATGCTAGCAACGGCCCCAACGCCAAGAGAAGGAGCGTCCAGCAGACCCACCCTTCTATTCAACTTTTCCTTCCTTAACGTGGGAGGAGAGGGAGGGTGGGGTGGGGGCACTTCCATTTTGCCTCTCACATTTTGGCAGTCGCAGATAATGAAAACTCCCTTCCTCGTCTAAAACTTTGTGCACATGCTTTTGTTCCGGCGCTTCGTTAACCCAAAAAAAAAAGGGAGCTCGGTCATCATAAGGACAACAGGATCTCTCTAGAGAGACCACCCCATGCGTGAAATGAATAATTATGAGTGTTCCCCACGGATTATGAATAATTATTCCACAAAAGGGGTGATAAGCCTTTTAAAAGAAATCCACGAATTGGGCTGAAAAGACTTTTTGAGTAGAAAACCTTGCAAGGATCTTGTTTTGAGTCCAATTCAACTTCTGGATATTATACAGACATGTCCCCTTTTGCTTTCTTGGCAAGAGTACAAAGGGATTTGCCACTGTCATCTCCTTTTTTAAAAAAAAAAATCAGTCTAGCTTGCTATTTGGATGTTTTCTGATGGCCTCCTTTCCAATTTAGTGATCAAGTCTAATCCTGCTGGTGGTTTATCATGTAACTGGCAGTTGGAGGTTACCACTAGGAATGGGAGTTATGATAGGTTTTATCATAAGTGTAGTAAGTTAGCATTTAAGTGCATAAACATGCCACTATTTATTAACCCGTGCTTTTTAAGCAAACAGTTGGTAAGGGTAATTAAACTTCAATTTGAACAATTTTTCTGTGCCCCAGAATGGCACAGAAAGAAAGCAGTGCTTTAGAAGTCACTGCGTTTTGTTTGTTAAGTCACCTTTTGGTTTACTTCATGTGGGCATTTTGTTCTTTTTTTAGTGGGCATGAACTGATTTTCTTTCACCATATGTTTATCCTGTTAGAGAAATTTGACTAAAACGTGGTGGTATGTGATAAACTTTATGATACAATTTGAAGTTGAATTTTCTATCCATATTATTCCATTATCTCAAACGGTTTTAGTTTGCATTAAAATTACAGATGCTTTTTGTGCCCCTGCCCTTCCATTTCCTCATAGAAATCAAATTACTGAGGGAAATTAAAAGTGTCTATCTTTTAAATCCACTTAGAAAGCAAAGTGATATTAATATCTGGACTGCTTTAACAGCTGCCAGCAGCTCAGGCTTTGTAGTAGATTTTTAATACAGTTTGAAGGAAAGTGTCAGTGAGGTGCATTCATATTTACTACCTAATACAACAATTATTCAGGTACAGGTAGTCCTCAACTTACAACCGGTTTAGCACTGGTTTGAAGTTACACAGTATTGAAAAAAACTGACTTGCACAACATCTCTCACAGCATCCTCATAGTCATATGATCAAAATTCTGGTGCTTAGCAACCAGCAAGTATTTACAATGGTTGTGGCATTCTGGGGTCATGTGATCACCATTTGTAATCTTCCCAGATGGTTTCTGACAGCCAAAGTCAATTGAGAAAGCCAGATTCACTTAACAATCATAAAATTCACTTAATAAACACAGTGATTTGCTTAACAACCATAGCAAAAAAGGTAAAACCAGACATGGTTCAATTAACAACCACTTTGATTAGCAATAGAAATTGTGGTTGTGAGTCAAGGGCCACCTGTATTACAATGTTGCCTGTTTCTTTGTTACAGACAACCAAAATGGAGTACTTTCCTTTCACTTAAGTGATACTGAAAACTCTTTCACACAAATATTTTATAATGAAGGATATGCTGAAATAAACCATAGTTCCTAGTTAACAACCGGTACTCTCAAGGGCAGTTATGGTAGCACAAATAATAAGGAAATACCTATCTTGGGAGATGCAATGGTTGAATCCAGATATATTTTATTATCCTCCTAATCGTTTTCAATAGTATTTGAATCTATTCACAGATCCAGGTAGTATTGCTTCAACAAAGCCTATCTCAGGCATTCTAGAGTTGCAAAATTTCTAATAATTAAGGATTACATGCTTCTGTATGATAGCAGTAAGAACAACCTTGTTATAAAATATATGTGTTATAAAACCACATGTCTATTCCTGAGTGTGTGTTCATATTTTAGAAATTGAACATTTACGATAGAATCTGGTTCAAATCGCTGTTTCTCAGTAATAAGGAACAGAACAGCCTATGAATCTTTGCAGTAGATTCTCCAGTCTGACTCAATTCCTGATGATATAATGAATAGATTTTTATGATTTTATTGGTTACAGTCCCAGATGTGGTTTGCCATAGCCATTTTCTAATGTGTTGTTTTGATTTCTTAATCTAGTCTACATCTCTTGTATTCCCCAGATGCCTTCCTTTCGAATAGTAGCCACACCCCTGCTTCTCCATAATTAAAAATGCATCTTCAGTTTGAAAACAAGGAAAGAACAGTATATTCTGTGAAAGTTCCTACTCCTAGGCGTACAGTACTCAATTAGAGATTATCATTGTTTTATAACAATAGTTATAGAGTTGAAAGGAATAATTGAGGCTATTCATTTCAACCTGCAACTTACAGCAGAAAACGTAAAGTTTTTCAGTCCCTGACACATCAGAAAATGAGAGCAAAAGCTTTCAATATTAGAGCTATATAGATTGGTTTGCAAAGTATAATTGGTCTTTTTACAAAAAACTATCTTAATGAACGTTATAGGCCAATAAATGACAATAACCAACTGTTATGTGTTGGAGTAACTTACGATCTATCTATCTATTGTTGTTAACCAGCAGACTATCCACTCATGACTATGACTCATTTGTTTGTCTCATCCTTTTTTGATGATTTCCCTTGAGAGAAAGAATACCTGCCTCACTTGTTAATACGGCAAATCATTTTGTTCAGCAATTTCTGCTTCCTTGTGTATTGATTATTCATAGCATTTATATTTATATAATGGCCAAACCACACATTTTTATGTATTGCAAATGAGGCAATTAAGCTCTGACACAAAGCCATCAGGGAAAGTCATATTACCTTTTCGTTTGTTTGTTTGTTTCATTAAATACTGTCTTCATACAGGACCAAAAGTATCAGACAGTCGTCTTTTACTTGTAATAATTTTGGAAATTTAAGAAGGCAAACTAGATTTGGTCAGTGATAGTGCACCTAAAAGGAACTTGTGATCTATGTCCTAATAAATTGCCCACATGGTGCATACATTTGTAAGCTTTTAGCTGCCAGTCAAAAACACAGCAACTTAAATTCATGCCTCTGATTTTGGGGTAGGCAATTTTTCTTCTGCCTTTCCCTCCCCTCCCCACATAGTGATTTTAAAACCATTAACCTGTTGAAGACAGGATTGCTCAGATAGGATGTTCATCTTAGCATTTTATACAAAAGAAATCTTTTCCCCCCCAATCGGTCACCATCTAACAGTTATGACAATTTCTATACAGCTTCCAGGAGCAGTTATCCTTTCCTTGTTTTTTGAACACTGAAGCCAATTAGCTTGTAATCAGGTGGCTTATCTCCCCTAGCGCTAGGGATGAGGTATCCAGGAAACACTATCCAGGACACTAATAATCTGGATGAAATGTTTGGGTTTTTTCACACTTCCATCTATCAAGCCACTGGTTTCTTCTTTTTATGTCTTAAGAATAGAATGTGCTCTTCTGTTGCAAAATTCCCTCTGGGTTAGAGGTGGAATACCCAACCTTGACAATGAGATGTGTCTTTCTGTAGTGATGGGAGATTTTTTACTTCACTCTGATATTTTTGCATGAGGTCCCAGAGGCCGTGTGAGAGCAGGGCCCTCTCAGGTGAGCTCGAGTCTAGAGGGTTTAGAGACCTGGTGCGTCATCAGAAATGGCATGGCATATCACCTGTAGTTTGCCATTGCTGCTCTAGTGTAAAAAGCCTCAAGAAAAGAAAAAGCCAAACACACCAAAGAATTTTAAGCCCTTTTTTTAAAGGGACAAACATAATATTTGTACAGCACATGGTATAATCAAAGTGGCATGGAATTCTGGAAATACTTGAAGGATATATAAAATATGGCTAATAAACTTAATGTAGAGATACGGAGCAAAACTTAAACATGTTATGTGAGTTTATTGCTTTTCAGGATGGAATCCTGTGCTCATTTTTTCTAAAGCCAGCCTTGGGGAACTCAGCAAAGTTTCTGAGATTCCCTAACAAATCTCTCTAAATCTGCTTAGATCTACAACCTAGATCCATGATGGCGAACCTATGGCAAGGGTGCCACAAATGGTTCACGGAGCAATATCGGTGGGCACCCAAGCGTTGCCCCAGCTCAGCTGTAGCACACATGCGTGTGCCAGCCAGCTAATTTTCAGGCCTTCCGGGCCCACCAGAAGTCAGGAAAGAGGCTGCTTCCAGCCTCGGAGGGCCTCCTGGGGGGTAGGGAAGGCCATTTTCACCCTCCTCAGACTCCTGGAAAGCCTCTGGAGCCTGGGGAGGGCGAAAAATGAGTCTACCGGGCCCACCATGCCATCGCGTGCCAAAAGTGGGGGGAGCACAGGGCGCATTGAATTATGGGTGTGGGCACGCACATGCGCGACCCCCCCCCCCCGGCATGCTCCCTCCACTTTTGGCACCCAATGGCAAAAAGGTTAGCCTTCACTGACCTAGATCAAAATGAAAAACAATTCTCTCAATTCCTCTGTTATGTGGTTGTTTGATAAGCATCATTACAAGTCACTAAGTAATGGATAAGAATATAATTGAATCATGGCTTTTGTTTATGTCCCTGAATGCATACATAACGATAACACAATAGTGGAGTTGCAGATACTTGAGTATTTGGAATAGAAAAAAAGGTTTGAGTTTACTTTATTTAAAAGTATGCGTCCCACCTTTTATCGTAAGTTTCCCAAATAGCTCTAAGTAAGAAATGAATGGTAACCAATAAAATCTGAAGCCAAACAAGTGATAATATTGTTTCCATTTAACAGTTCCATCTGTGAGAAGCCTTTGAATGTATCTTGGCTGAATCATTTTTTCAGTGCAGAACTGAGTCGCCAACCTTTCTTCACATTAATAAAACACTGTTAATAGCTTACTTAGCCATACCCAGAGAAATTTATTCTAGTTTCAAAGCTTAAAAATCAGAGCAAGAGAATTACTCTAAACTCTGGATTGTTATGAAAGACTTGAGTCAACTTCATCCCTGTTTTTCAAATGGGAATCAAAATATATATGCCTATCTCTTATTGTAATGTATTTAATGCATTGCAAGTTAAACTTGCAAACTGGAGAAATAAGCAAATGCTGGAGAACCTCTGAAATTGTGCTTGAAAAACTGCCTTGTAAGTCTAGGACAGAATTTTATTGGTGATGTTTTAATCAGCCATGAAATCTAAAACCAAATTCATTGTTTTAAATGTATTCCAGATGGAAAACAAACTGTGGAGTGCAAGAAAAAAGAACGGAAAAAGCAAAGGAAGAAATCATACAGCTCTAACAATTCGATTGATAACTTGATGGCGGAAATGCCATTTGCTGAAGCAGATATTGAAGTTGAACTTAGCAGTAAGTTTAGTAGAAGAGAACTGTGAAACTTCGTTAGCTTGGATATTCACACTGTAGTTAAGCAAACTAGTACCACTTAGGCCAGATTTCTTAAAAAAAAAAAAATCCCTAACTTTTGCCATTTCAAATTCCAGGTCTTTTTAATTCTCCCTTTCAAAATGGCTAGAAATTTCCTTTTTTCTGAAATATATTTGAATTCCAAGCTATTCGGTATAAGAATTCTTTCTATGAAGCAAAAGCTTGCTGCTTTCTAATGCTTGCTGGTGCTAACCTTGTAGGGAAATGCCACAAAAGGCCAATTTCAATAATGAAAAATGCAGTTAAAACATTTAATAAAGAAATATGGGATTGCTTTATTATACCTGAGGCAACTAACTAAAAGATTAAGTGTGACCAGGGTGTATGAACACAGAACTAATTAAAGCTTTAGGAGCAGAGCAGAAGGAAGTCTTAATAAGTACCCTGCAAAGGCCACCTGGAACAGAATGATGTTGTAATTTGAGTTTTAAGTTTCAAAACATACACAAAAGGTACACTCACACGAGCACTCTAAAAAAATGACATGGATTTAAGGTGCCCCAGAAGATAACTGGAATATGATAATTTTGAAGCAACAATGTATCAGTCTCTCATTAAAAAAAATGAACAAGTGCCCCTTTTGGAAACAAAAGTATTTCTTAATAATCTTGACCCCACTATGTTTTATGTTTATAACAGGTAGAAAACTTTTCAAACTTGGAATTTTTTGTGCTTTTTTAGCCACCACAAACGTTTGTTTGGGACAGGCAAGAGATTTTCCCATTAATGTATTAGAGGTTGAATTTTGTTGGATTAAGCAAACTGGTACTAGTTATTCTACACTTTAGAGTTCTTAGTGGTCTCTTAGTTTGGTTCCTTGCTTGCAGACATTTCATTACCTGACTAGATCATATCATCAGTGCTAGGGATATGGAGTTTTCTCCCCACCATAGCTTGGGTACCAGTTTTGATGGGGATGTGGTTGTCCACACCTTGACAGTTTCTTCATTTAGGGTATTGCTTTTTGCTAGATTGCTTGTCTTGAACACGGATGTGTACTTAAACACATCCTCTGCAGCAATCAACACCCAGCTGAGCAATCTAGCAGAAGGCAATAGCCTAATCAAGGAACTAATAAAGAGAAAATCATATCCCCATATACGCTGGCAGGCCAAACTGTTGTATACAACAGGCAGCAAACTCCATGTTCCCCTAGCACTGGTGATGTTATCTTGTCGGGTAATGAAATATCTGCAAGCAAACAGCTAGCTTGGAGTGCACCAAGGACATCACAATTCAACTCTGAACTATACATATTCTCTTCTATTGGATTCTTGGCTTTAGTTAATCATTAGTTTCTGCCAGTACAGCCAGTGTCAAGGAATTTCAGTCCTAAATATGTGGAAGCTCCAGGTTTTTAATCCTGGACTGGGACCAGATTTGTACTTAGCAATGTGTTGTTGGATTTTTTAAACATTGAAAAAAGAGGGCAATGTGGCCTTTGTTTTTAGTTCGTCCTTCCTTCTGCACTCCTTAGCATTAATTCCAAGGGTGGGTGTCTTTGGAGATTCTTGATCATCCAGGTCATGGGTGTCCCAAAGATGCTTTTCAAAAGGCAACTGGACTTCCATTGTTTTGATTGAAGACATTTCATTTCTCATCCAAGAACCTTCTTCTCAATTCTGCATTTCAGTCCAGAACTACGGAAGCTTCTTGGATGAGAAGTGAAACACCTTTAAGCAAAACAAAGAAAATCCAGTTGCATTTTGAAAAAAAACACCTTTGGGATTTCCAAGGACAGAGGAACATCTTGAACAGAATGGAAGTGTTGTTGTTTCTGACTAAGAAAGGATCAAACTTTATCATTCGGATTTGAAAATGAGGATAAAATAATGTCTGAATGGCCTTTTGATGTTGTAGTTATCAGATGTTATGCATTGTTCTACTTACATGTGCTTACAGTATAATAACTGTTTTGCTTTTTATCCAGCCTCGAGCAAATCTAAACCATCTGTTAAAAAGAAGAGAAAGAGAATAGCAGGAAAGGGGAGTGAAGAAGACAGTACAATAACAAAGAAAAAGAAAAACCAAGACAGACCCAATTATTTCATTTCTGTCCCAATCACAAATCCAAAGGTGAGTTTTTTTCCCCTTAAAATCTACTTTTTTAGTAGCCAAAATGGTATGCAGTTAATAAATCACAGTTTAGTTCTAAACACAATAACCTGTTTCATATTGTTGGCACAGGAACTCCACTGATTAAGAATCTCCTGCTCCTTGGTTCTGATTAAGAATCATGTTATCTAGAAAAGGCTCACCTATTCTGATTGCAACAGTGACATCAAAGATAAATTTAATAAGAGGATGGAAGGAGTGAGGAAAGTAAGAGGGTAATTTGAAAACGGGAAGATTTTTGAGAAATAATTATCTGCCTAACTAGCATTGTTTCTTTCTCTCAATATTATCCAGGTTTGCATAATAACATGCTAGGTTAAAATATGGCTGGTGAGTTTGTTCTCAATGTTTTACTTTATAATTTGTTGTGTTTCATAAGCCTAGGCAATTAGAATGATTCTCACAAGTATTACAGAATACAACTAATAAGTACACTTACAGCTAAGAATACAGCTAGGAGAAAGGATCTATTGAGTTATTTCATCTTGTAGAAAATAAGATCCTGGTGAAGGAAGGCTCCAGTCAGACAATGTACTTATCTGTGGAGTCGTGATGGTGCAGTGGTTAGAATGCAGTATCCAGTTCACTGCCAGGAGTTCCATTCTTCCAAGGTCAGTAAAATGAGGACCTGGATTGTTGGGGCAATAGTCTGACTCTGTCAACTACTGAAAGAGGGCTGTAAAGCACTATGAAGTGGCCTGGACTACTGCAATGCTCTCTACGTGGGGCTGCCCTTGGGGTCGGTCCGGAGGCTGCAGATGGTCCAGAACGCA
>JANHFK010001966.1:127085-151950 GCA_036250565.1 Sibynophis collaris | reverse complement strand
TTTTGAGTGACAGGGAGCCGCAGCAGAGGGGTGAAAGAGCCACATGCGGCTCCAGAGCCGTAGTTTGCTGACCCCTGTCCTAGGCAGTGATGACTCAAGAACAATCAAACTCTTTATGTTTATGTAGTATAAAATGGACTCTTAGTCCTATATATACGCTATTAATATTTGAGGATGGGCTACATGTTCTCACTCCTATAATTTCCAAGTTAGCAATACCTGCTGTTAAAATGAGGTTGATGTAACACAGATGTTTTGTGATAATAGCTTCTTTTACTGCCTTGTTTTGGCATTTCCAGTCAAATAGACTGGACATGCCATCACATTTCTCTTCAGAGAAAAAGCTAATACAGTCTGTCCTTTTTTCAATGATTGTATTCATTAATCAATGTTATGATTGGATTTGCATGTTTTAATGGGAAATCTTATTTGCCGTCATGTCCTGTGCTTAAGATTAATATGAATGAAATGTTTGTGAAAGCATATAATCGGGCACAAATGGTGTACAGTGACATGCTTTTGCAAGGAGAAACCATAACAAGATGTGACAGCAGGGTGCCATTTTATCCCCTAATTATTTATTCCCCGCCAGCTTCAAATTTACTGAAGCAGATTTAAAACTCCAATCAGAGAGCTGATTATATACATTTGTCCACTGGAACGATTTTGAAAAAAATGCCATACACTGGACTGGTTTTCGGTATAAATCCCACTAAGACATAATGGATACCTTGACTTTGTTGATTATGTTCTTCCATAACCCTATTGACTATCATATTTGCTTACCTAAAACTAAAATGCTCAATCTTTTTTCCCCCATCCTTTTTTCTTTTGCTGTTAATTGCAGTAATCTTTACAGTAATTTGGTTTTTTATATGCTTCTGTTTTATCTTAGATTATAGATGGCATTCAGACTCTTCAGAACACAATCATACAAAAAGATAATAGGCTCTCCAAAGCAATGATTCATTATGGCTCTTTCCATGTCACCCTCTTAGTGATGCATCTGTCCAATGAAGAAGCAATTAGCAAGTATGTGTTTCATTCTGAAATCAAATGTTTTAAAACCTGTTTTGTTTAGGATAGAACTGGGAAAAGAATGACAATTGAACAGGAGTAGAAACTCCTGATTGATTATTTTAATATTAATTATGACATCAATTACCTGCCCAGTAAGTATTGATACGTTATTAATATGAATCTCTGTAGTCCAGGAGGGGAATGATTAGTTGCTTCTAGAACTAACACATACTTAGTAACTATGTGAAGTGATAGGCTCCTAATTGATATGTTAGCACTGTACATTAGTACTGTAGACATAAATAGTGACATTTAAACTTACCTGGTGAAAACGTAGACATGGACGCAATTAAATACTGAGATGAGCTTGTCTTTGAGATTCCATGGTGGCAGTAACAGCACTAAAGTGTCATTTTTGTTCCACATTTATTACATTCATATATTGCTGCCCAACTATTCAATTTAGAGTAACCTGGATTCTTTTGAGAAAAAGATGAGTGGGACAGGCACACAGGATGAATTTGTGGGTATCTTAATAGATACCTACTTTGGGTTGGATGCTAGTTGAACGGAACCTATTCTGGTGAGCAAGTAATCTTTTAAAATTTTAATCTAGATTTCTTTTGAGTTTGGAACCAGAAGACGGTTACTGGTCTCAGTAACCTGAATTATACCAGTTGTGGACTCAGTCCATGTCCTTCCCAGGGCCTTTGGATGGTTAAGTGAGATGTGAGCAAGTTAGAAGCACCTCTCTGGAAAAGGATGTAATGCTTCTTGCTTTTAAAGAGTTTAGTAATGTCTGAAGAGAGCCAGCCCTTTTTAATAATGTTCACTTCTAACCTTGGTTGAGAAGGTGGTGACAAATTAGCTTTGGTCTAAATGAAACAGATTATCCAGATTCTTCGCAGTCAAAATTTAGGCCTGATAATAGGACAGAAATGGCATAGGTTACTCTGGTTGATTGTCTATTTAAGCTAGATTTTAACTTTCTGGTGAGTATATATTGTACTTAATGTTGATGGCACCGCTAAAGTCCACTTACATACTTTTCATACATGGTTGCACTTGGCTGAGGGTCTATGAATTTTGACCAGAAAAAAATAGTTAAACTGTTTTTGAGAACTTTGTGTTCAGCTCTGACTTTTCACAAAGCAGCTAATGGCTTGAGTTTAGCAAAAATAAATCATGTGGTAAATTGGAGGATATAATGAGTCTGTGGCTGAACCTCTCAACATAACTGTGCTAAAAGCCAAAACATTTCCATTTACTTGCTTCCAGTAATTTTAGCTGTGATCTTAAATCTTACAGTTAGCAGATGTTGAATACACTATTGATCAGCAGCAAATTTTATTTTTAACACAGCTTTAAGTTAGCAATGAAAAAAGTGAAAAAGTTTCATTTCTAACATAACCAGTCTCTTAAACATTATATTTTATTTAATGATTTATTTTTAAAAAATCAAGCACTGCTTATAAAGACTTGTTTTGCTGCATCTGCTGCCTTTTCTTTTCTATTCTTTTCCCTTTCTCCCTTTTCCTGCAATTTCTTTGTCCTCATAATTCAATTTATGCTTGTGCACTCATTATTTCTGAATGTTCTTTCAGTGCCAACTTGAAGTTCTGTATTCTCTAGCAGGAATAGTGAAATATGCAAATGACCACTTAAAAATATTGAATATGGAGTTTCATCCTTCACTAATTAAAAAGGGGGTCATATGGAAACAGGTCTTCTCCTTCTGTGCCTCAGCATACCATCAATTACTGAAAACTAGTGCAGCATCTGAAATACACCATTGCTTCTGGAGATAGTTAGGTTCAGTCTGTGGTATATTTCCAATGGAAATGAAACCTTTATGAGTTTATTGTTAAATAAACTCTCTCTCTCTCTCTCTTCACTTACTATAAAATTGGCAGCAGAATTCCTTTGCACATGCTGGGCTAAATAAACCACCTAAAAGTGGTATATTTTCCAACACCTTTATATTGGTCAAATATACTTCTAGCTTTTTTCCTCTGTCATCAAATAAAAAGTTCTTCCATTTCTGAATCTGATAGCACCTCTTCTCTATACCCCACATTTTTTATTTTGATAGCCATCCAATTTTATAAAATGATCACCACTTTATAAAAGTTTGGATGATAGCCCTAGTCTTCTTTGACACTTACAATCTCAGATGTTTGTATAGCTGTTACTAATATAATTACCATATTTTTCACAGCAGCCACTCAAAGGTTATCTAAACATCTTGCTATCTTTTCATCCAGCGGGAATGTTACAGTATCATCTGGCTAGATATGTTTTCTGTAATTGATTCATTCCAGAAAAAGTTCAGATGTCCAACCAGCTCATTTTCTGTCTTTTGTTATCCTTATCTGAGGAACCTATCTCCTGCAAATGGTTATTTCTTGTGGCCTTGACCTTGTGTTATCTTAACGGTAGCTTCTCCAAGAAGTACATTATATATACTGATACTTTAATTATAATAGGAGTTCAGGATGACAGCTTGCTTGCTTGTTAAGCCTAACATAATGTCACTTGAAATATTGACATGAGTGCATTTGTCTGGATTTGACTGTTGTCTTTTTACCAAGTGGTTACAGATATGGTGATTAAATTTTCTTGGAAAACATAAAAGACAAATCTGAAAAAGGGAAATCTGAAAAGGGTTCATAAGATTTTTTTTAAAAAAATGGTTTATGTTCATAACTTTCCTTTACAAAGGAAAGTTTGATAGCAAAAAAAAGTAAATAATTACATAAGGGATGGTGTTCTGAAAATTGCCGGAAAAATAGAAAGAAAATAAATAAATACTTCAAAAATCCATGTTACCTTTCAGAATCTTCAAAGTACATTCCAAGATCAGATAGCATGGACAAAAGATAATAGATGCTAGCTGGATCACCAGCATGATAAGTTTCTGTTGTAATGTGAGATCTAGTTAACTCCAAGCATCACAATTCTCGGTGAGAAAGAGGATTGCTTTCCCCCCCATATATATCAGAACTAGAAGCAGAAGAAGTGAGAATCATTCATGCTTTGCTTTTGTGGTTGCTCTCAGCAAATGAATCAGCTATTGCTTAGTTTAGAGACTGGCAATAGAAGATCTCTGAGACAGTTAAGTTTGTAGGATAACTAAGAACAATTTGCATATATAGGGTAGAAAGTGAATGGGAGAAAGTTGGGTGGCTGAAAGCATAGATAATGTTTAAGAAAGTATAAAGAATAGTATGTTCATCTGCTAATAAATATCTTTTTTGGAGATATCAAGACCAGGCAGTAATTAGTGTTCATGTGACTTGATCATTATTATTTTACTCATTTAGAAATTATAAATCTGGTGTGGGTGAATTTTGGAGCTTCCTACATTCTTGATTGGAAGAGCTGTATATAAACCATTCTTTGTTGGTTTCCTCACTATGTAATACTTGTTCATACGTGCAATCCAGCAGACCCTCCTTATCAGAGAATGGGAAGAAAAACCACTCTGATGTGGCTGGTTCCTATACTTGCGATGGATTGAAATAAAGGGCTGCCTTTACTACAGAAACTAGCCTCTTTCCTTAGCATATAGGCAGTGAAAGACCTTGAGTTTCTTCGTAGAATCTAATATTAGAAACTATCATGCAGAGAAAGAGTTGCTGTATGTGAACTAAGCCTCGAAAAAGTCTTATCTTACTGCATTTATATTCCAATTTTTTCTAAAAACTCAGAATATTTTTTTAATTTTATGGAAATTTATAAAATCACCCCACTTCCCTTTCTATCTCCCATAATAACAACATTTTAAAGTTGGTTATGAGACCTATCCAGACACTCTGGTCAAGGAGAGATTAAAATTGGGTCCTTGTAGTTCAAATCCAAGAGTTTATCTGTTATCCAGGCTTACTGCTTCCTGTTTTGTTTTCTTGTTCTTTTTCCTATGAACTCCATAATTTTACAACGGTAATTTTAAAGCTGTGTTCTAGGAAACAGTTATCAATGAATTCTCAATGAATTGTAGTGAGCATGTTTCCTTGAAAACCAGTTCCTAACTGTTGATTCTTCCCTGCACTGTAGTGTGTTGCTATGGGAGATTATTACATTTATTTATAGGCACAGTTATACGTTGAAATAATATGGCTTGAAAAGTGTGACATATGTGATCTCCAGATCATGCCACGGGAGCCTCTATAATTCACATCAATATTGTAGCAAAGCACTTCAGAGTTCAGAGTAGACAAAAAGGAATGGAAAGAGAAAGCTAGAAAATGATTAATTTAAAGGAAATAATTGTTAGAACATATATATGCCTTATTTGTGTTGATTGTGTTCCGTGTTACTATCCCAAGCCACAGTTATGGCTTTAGTAGCCTATCTTGGCAATTATTAAAGGAACTAATTGCATATCTTACCATTTCTTTGCTTAAGGCATACCTTGAGTCAAAATGCATTTTTACAGTACAAAGTATGAAAGGAAAGATGCTTGCTTAAAAGGTAGTTACTGCCACCTAGTGACAGTTATGTGAATACAATGGCAACAATACCAACAACAAAGGTTTTAAAGACCTTAATAGGCTTAATAAGGCTGAAATCTTAATGATGCCTACTGGCAGGAAATCCCATTAATTATTTTTTAAGCTGTATTGTGTTTTAATATTACCCTTTTCTCACCAGAATAATACTGAATTATGAGATTTCAAAAACCACGGTCCTGACCCAAACTTAACCATATCATTTTGTAATTTGCTCTGTATCCAACTCTCCCAAGTCCTAGTTTGATACTTTTATTTCATCCATAACACTGATAGAACAAGAAGTAATAACAACAACAACAGTGCAATACAGATGAGTTAAATTTTATTATTTTTTTCTATGGCAAAAAATGTTACAGCAATATTGCATTAGGCAACTTGATCTGAAACTGCTAGGGAAAAGACATTTTCTCTCTTGTGTGTGTTAGAGAAAGCAATGTGTAAAGATTGCCAAAATGGGTAACAAGGCAAGGCTGAAATATCACTGATGTCTTTCTTGCCTTCAGTCAAACTGCAAGCCTACAAGAAAGCATTGTGGCTTTCTCTGGATTTGTCTATATACTGCTAAAAGCTCTCCTGTCTGTAAACTGGGCAAAACTGTGTATTGTAGGGCAAAAGTTTTTAGCCAAGGTTTCTCAAACGGCCTAACTTAAAGAATGAGTCTAAAATCCAGGATCCATAACTCCTGTGGAATTGAAATTTGGCAGATTTCATGGAACATTTTATGACATAAAAATGATCAGAAAGCATTTCATGTCACAATATAAAATGTCATAAAACATTTCCTGTGATCAGCTCCTGATATTTGACAGTTTGACATGGGCTCCTTTCAAGGCGGATGCATCTTTTTAAATTTTTGAAGAACTTTATATTAGAAGCTCTGCCATTGTTGAATGCATTGAAGATTCTGGTAAGGAAATATCTCTGAACTCATGACCAGGTGGGGTGTGTGTGTCAGGAGTTGTCTAGTAGCTCAGTAAAGCTAACGTTTTATACAACTGCACATGGTAAATTGATAATTTAAATTATTTTTACTATTCTCTAAGCAGGAAATCTATAAAATATAATAATGAGGGAGCCAATGTAGAAAATAATTAATACAGGTAATGCTCAAGTTGCAGTCATAATTGGGACTGGAATTTCTGTTGCTAAACAATGCAGCTGTAAAGCATGATGTCACATAACACCTCATTTAGCAACTGCAATCCTGGCAGTCCCCATTGCTGTCATTATCTGTATCCTACCAGTTGTTAGGTGAGAACCCATCCTGGTTTCAGTTCCTAGCCTGGTCCTTCCCAGTCTCAAGGCTTCTAACATAAGGGTGTGCCTCCCCTGCTTCCTCTTCTACTCCTCCAATCCACCTATCCCATCTCTTCCATTTTGACTGCCATGCACAGTGACACTCCGGTGAGATTGATAAAGACCCAAGCCTCTATTTCAGCCTCAGAATTTTTGCTACCACCAAGAAGTGTCAATGTGCAAAGTGGTCAAATAAGGCAGAAATGGGGGTGGGGTAGGCAAGGGAGGAATTGAAGAATGCTGCAATCCTAATTTTTTGTGAGCTGCAAAGCACTCAGATTCTGATCATGTGACCACAGAGCACTGCAATGGCAATAACTCTGGGAACTGGCTATAAGTATTGTTTGTTGAATGCTGCTATGACTGTACTCACAGAACCAATGACCATTAAGTCAGAACTACCTGTAGCAAATTAATGTAGTGATTGTATGTATTAAGTCAGATAGATAGATGATAGATTGATAGATTAATATACATATTATTTTCTTT
Source organism: Sibynophis collaris (assembly GCA_036250565.1). Classification (NCBI taxonomy): domain Eukaryota; kingdom Metazoa; phylum Chordata; class Lepidosauria; order Squamata; family Sibynophiidae; genus Sibynophis; species Sibynophis collaris. The sequence continues at coordinate 144,631 of JANHFK010001966.1, read as the reverse complement.
CTGATAGTGGTATTGGTGCTTTCTTGGAGAGTGGAGATTTAATTGAAGAATTACTGCAAGGAAAGCCTTTGAATTTATCTTTTCAAGGTACCGATCACTTCAGAAATCAAATTGGATTTGTAAAGTTGACCGAGGGTGATAACACAACCACGCTTTTAAAGATAGCAGGTAAATCTTTTTTAATATTTTTACAAAGTAGCCTAATTTTTTTCAAAAAATGTTCTTTAGATGTAGCTGCTGCATTAGAACTTGAGCAAGCTTGATCCATTTGTGAATCCGGAGTTAAAGAGAACACAAAATAATAGCTGTAGAAATGGAGATAATATCACTATACTACCATTCCTATAGAATGATTGGCAACTACATGATCATTCACCAATTCAAGAAGGATTAGATACCCAATCTTGATTCAGATATAATCTGAAGCCTGAGATTGCAGGATATGAGAACAAGCAGAGATACACTTTCGGCACCTGCAATCCTTTGTTATTATTTTTATTTCATGCCTACAAAAATGAACTTCATATTAAAGCCTAGTCACAGTTCTATGTGATGTCTGTAATTGAGGGACTCATAGTGTTGAGGCTAGATGTAGTCTAAAAACAGAGTTTGATTTTAAGGGTTTTTTAAGTAACATTGCTTTTAAGCAGCTATAGATCCCCATTTTTCCACATTGTGGAAATAATTAGTTTTCACAGGTATGGAACAAGTTGCAGACATTAACATGTTATTTACTAAAATTCTTTTTATAACTGAAAACTATTATTTTTATTACATCAGAAACTGAGATAACAGTCAATGAAAGATTATCATTAATATAATGCAGTGATAGACCACTTGCATGCAATGTACAACTGTGTATCCATTGTCCGGTTATGAAGAGAGCAACAATCACTATCTACAATCACAGAGCTAGAGGTTTCCATAGGCGGAGGCTCAAATTCATTGGTAACCTAAGCATCTGGAAACCAATCTCCATATTAAGGAAAAAGCCACAAAAGAATAAGGTCTGCTGTTGCTGTCTCATCCGTGAGATCGTGTTTGAAAGTTACAAAACCAAGGGTTCTACATGAGATTGGTTGGACTGCATTGAGCAATAAGGCATCCTATGTAGATAATGCTTCAAACACAGAACTCTGCCATAGTCACTAGCTTTCCCATTGTAAGTGATTCTCAACCCATTTTAAAACTACCCCGTGATTGCTATATTTTGTCCTCGCCATTTCCAGATCTAAACCATTTTTAGTTTAATGTCTGTGTACTTGTGGGTTTAGAATTTAAAAAGAGCAACTTCTGATGCTGAGCTGGACTATGTCCGAGGCCACAGAAGGAACAGCCAAAGAGGACTCACCCTATATGCTTCAAATCTGCAAATTGCTCAGTGTTCCCAGAGCCTTCAGTGCTCCTGAGATTTTTTTTTCTTTCAAAAAGCCTTTCCCTTTTCTTCACCAAAAGAGGAGTAATTAAGTTCATGGGCATTCTTGCATAAACGTGTTTGTATACACAGACACATGTACTTGCACTTACATAGTATGTATGTGCACATTTATCTGTTGGATTGTAAAACATTCTTCCTTAAGATCTAATTCATTTTGAAAGTATTAAAAATGTACAGAGAAGCCTAAAAAATCTTACTCCATAACTCTACAGCTCTACAGGATCCTTCAAGATGAAATGTGTATTCCCTGAGAGCAGCTCCTGAGAGCATTGCATGGCTGCAGATCTGCAAGCAAGCAATACTCTTGAGAGCTTTTTTTCCTGTTGGATTGTGTGAAATATGAACTGGGAGGCAATCACAGGAGTACCCTTAGTGAAAAAAGCACAGCAAAAAATGTAAAATGGATTCCTACAAGTTTTGTCGGTTGTTTAAGTGTAAAGGAAACAGTTATTACTTCAAGTGTATCAAGGAAGTAGAGTTTTTAACTTAAATATCAGTGGAGGTTTGTAGTTGGTGTCGTGTGAAGGTGGGGGATGTGTAAAATTTCTGTAGGATTTATTTCATGTTCTACATACATATTGATATTTGTCAGAGGGTATAAAATTCATGAAGATAGGAATGGGAAAGGAAGGTTCAATGGAGAAAGTAGTGTCAATGATATGATTTTGTTTGATTTTCATCCTTTGGTGATGGCAATACTGTTTTTAGACCAATATCTTAGAAAGTTTGATTGCAATTACAATTTTGGTTGGCCGCTGAATACAGCACTTTAACTAAATAACACAGATTTATGGAGGAAGAAATTATCTCTGGCAAGTGGCAAGTGTTTGTATCTCTGGCTACAAACAATTTTCAGAATGAGATGTAACCTGTTGTCATGTATCACTTGCTAAGAAAATCAGGGAGAAAGTAAAGCCTACAGTATATGCATTTCTTGTGAATTGCCCAATGATTTTTGCTAGGTATATGAGAAATGAGAGACTGTAGATCCAATTGAATGGAACTTAAAATGGGAGCAATACAAAACGTGGTGTTAAAAAACAGAAACCGTCTGATAAAGCAAAGTGTTGGAAAAATAAATTAACAAAAAGATCTCAGTCTTGGAGTAAAGCCTGGAGTTTGACATTGTCCTTTTAGACTGTTCCCCAAATTCCAATCATTTCTTGAAAAGTTTCCTTTAAGACATTATTAGATGCGATGAATGTTCTTTTGTGCTCAAAGGAATGTGAAGTCGTACCATGCCTGAATATTGCGTGACTCACATTAGGAGAATTTTTCAAAGTTGCAAAGGCCACAGCCATCTTGATTATGTTTTGCATAGCTCAATTTAAGATTCACAGGCGTTCTATGTATTTCTCTAATTTCCAAATGATTAGTATGAAACTGGAGGATGGAGATGGGGGCAGTTTTAGTAGCATTGAAAACATTCTCAGGGAGAATAAGATAAACATGTTGTTCCACTCATGGAAAATAAAATACACATCCTTCGATATAAATCAGGGCTTATTAGAAAGGGAGCATTTTTCCAAATGGACCTTGGTAGCCAAAAAAAGTATTTCCAGTTTTAACTCAAAAAATTCTAGTATTGTATACTGCAATACTTAAGCATTATTACATTTTGTAGCATTATATCTCTTCAATATGACAGCCAATTTGATATAGTGGATAAGACACGAGGTTATAAAATTGGAGATCAGGCATTCAACTCCCACCTGAGGCATAAAAGGTTGGGTAACTTTGGGCCAGACACTCTCCCTCAACCCTAGGAAGAACACTTCTGAAATTTTGCCAAGAAAATATTCCAAGCAGTTGTCAGGTGTCAATGACTTGAAAGCACAAACAACAAGAGCAACCTTGTATTTTAATTTTAAGTCTCTAAACAAAATGTTTCTAGGAGCAATAACTACCGGTAATAACCAAGAGAAAAACATAAAAATAAATACCAAACGCTCGAATGGTCCTTTGTTCTACCCATTATATATATGATATCATGAAATATCTCATGCTGAGCAACATTTTTCCTGACAACTGTGTTTCTAGAAATTCACACAGTTCAAAGTAGATTCAAGATCTCCCTTATTAATTTCTTTAAAAATGGCTTAGCCAAATGAAAATCTAATTAATTTATATGACATTATCAGATGATTTGAAATGGGGTGCATGCAGGAAACCAATTAAACATCACACAGCTGAAAACATTCTGCATGGAAAAGTAGGAAAGAAACCTTTCCAGTGAATATCAAAAACTGGTAGACACTGATAATAAATGCTTACTTGAGTTTGTTTTTGCCAAAGGAGTCAAGGGGCTTTTTCCACAGAAGAAAATTCATATGTTAATTTTTTAAAATAAATGATTGCAAAGTCAATTTTTCATAGTTTTTTTGTTCAATTACATCACTTTATTTTCACATACTTCTCAAATGAAAATAAGATACTGATATATCTGCAAATGTTAAAAAATGCAGAAAAACTATACATGGAGTTACTTTTTTATATTACTGTAAATATTTCTTGTTTCAGAACATTATGTGGATTAATCAAAAATAATAATAAAATTGAGCTTGATGATGAACCTGGAGCAAACTATGGCAGATTATGAAATCTACATTTTTATATTTTATCTGCTTTTCCTTTTGAGCTGGCTTATTGTTTTCCTTTGCTCTCCTCTCCTTTCTTCTCTGCACATATACACATCAGAGATGGGTCCCATCTGTGCCTGCCTCTCACTCAGCTCAGGCCCCGAAGACAGCTGCTCCTCCACCTGGCGGAGGACGGAAGCCCCTGCCTCTGCCTCTGATGCTGTTTCCTTATCAGAGCCTTCCAAAGGCTCCAGAAGCCAGCCCAGGCTCTCCTTCCACCTTTTCTTCGTCTGACTCTGCAGCTAGCTCTGCTGGTAGTTGACGGACCACAACAATACCTTAGATCCATGATGGCGAACCTGTGGTACGTGTGCCACAGGTTGCATGCAGAGCCATTTCTGTGGGCACGCGAGCCGTCGCCCTAGGTGAGCTCCACTGCGCAAGTGTGTGTGCCTCCTACCGACCAGCTGATTTTTGGGTCTCTGCCACGCATGCGGGAGATGCACGTGCATACCCATGCTTCTGCTCCCCTACCAGGAGTCTCCACACAGCCCATTTTGGATGCTAGATAAGTACAGGGCTTGCGCGGATGCTCTGGCAGCGCGAAAAACGGGCCTACCGGAAGTCCGGAAACAGGCTGTTTCTGGCCTCTGGAAGATCTCTGGACAGGGGGGCATGCGGGGGCATTGCACTATGGGTGTGGACACGTGCACGCGTGTGCTCGCTTTTGGCAACTGAGGAAAAAAAGGTTAGCCATCACTGCCTTTGATTTTCTTTCAGGATCTTTCCCCATAGATCAGAATAATTAGTAAGCTCTAGAGGAATAATTTCACTATGATTAAAACTTGAACTGTCTGCCATATTATTGCCCCTTTTTTGTTCTCTCATTTTTATTATTTTCCTCAGAAACAAATGTAACTGTTTTGGGAAATGCATTGCCAATATTTGTATAGATTTTTGAATCTCAAAGTCATTTACTAAGTTTTAGAGCTATTTTTTAATTTGTGGCACAGCCAGCAGCCTCACTCCTCTCTCTTATGCACTGCGTGAGGTGCTCATGGTTTATCTCAGGGTGTACAAGAAGAAGAGTTTCAAAGCAGGAAGAAGAAAACACCATCTGCAAGGAGATTCCAAGAAAATTAATGGCCCAGCCATTGTCCTTCCTCCCATCTTCCTGCCTCTAGCACTGTTTTCTTTTGTAAATGAGAAAAAAGTCATTAATGATTACATATGGGAGAGAAGTAGATGGGAATCCCAAAGGACTAAGCAGGTCCTTTGCCAGTGGGAAGCAAGCTGTTTCAAATGTGGAAGGAGCCAAAGAAATCTTTCTGTATCCATACACTTTGATTCTGAATCCAGAATTCATTTGAAACTTAACAAACAAACTTTGTTTTCTTTCTTTTTTCAATTTCAATGTATTTTTTTCACTTGCTTTTTTTCCTGTTTCATTCCTCTCCACCCCCACCTCCCCATTTAGTTAATTTAAAAACCAGGCGTATTCTCTTACATTCTTGATTACTTTGCTAAAAATTGCAAGAGAAGGGGAAAAGAAGATGATGTTATTGAAAATGTAACTTCAGTTTTTTGTAACTTACTGATCATAAAACACAGAAAATCTGTTAGGAATTCTCTCTGTGGTTTTATCACTAACTATTTCTGTTCTTTGTTGATGAGATTGTTAATCTCAAATTCCTCCTTCCTGTTTTTTTGCACATGAACATTCTGTTGCTAACTTTGCTTCTGGTAGGATGTAGTTGGCTAGATGTTGCTTTTCTGCCTACTTGATATAAATATATTTTCTATAACTAAAATTTATTTTGTTAAAGCAACCAAACCTGCTTCAATAGACTTTGCATAGGGTGGGCCACACACTTCAGGAACACAAGCCACTTCCTCCAACAGATGCATCTATTCTACATATGGCTTTCAGATACATCTCATAAAAACAAATATATATTATTATACGTAATCTGTTTTCGTCTATTTGTTATCTTTTGTAAGCAAAGGAAACATTGCCAACATGGTGACATCATGTCATGTGTTTACTAGATATTTTCACAGACAAAACCCCCCAATTTTATTGCTTCTCTTAGTACAACGCTCTGTATTGTGTTTATCTAATTCCAATGTACTGTTATGGCAATTATATTATTTTAAGTTAGGATTATTGTTTCATTTTTGTAAAAAAGAGTTATTAGGTTGTCTATTGTTTATTGCTGCACCAAAACTGTTTAGAGGAAGAACAATATAAAGAAATGACAGGAAATGAGAGCAGTTAAAGTCAGCCAACAAGCAGATTATATGAATTTAATTAGATACTAATCTTGTGCTAGCATTGTTCAGGTTGCTAATAACATCTAGCTTTTCCAGAGAAACTTGTGTAAATTTTGGCAGTGAGTCTAATCAAATCATTTTGAAGTAAAAGTTCACACACAAAGCAGGCCTTCAGCATGCATACATATTGTATACACTGTAACTATTGTGCATCAATTTGAATATCATACTATACACAAAATAAGTCTAATAATATTTTTATTTTTTCCTAATGTGTTTCTAAATAGGTTTATTTAATAGGTTTTCTTTTTCCTGCTATGCCTATCATATCTCAGTAGCTGTTAATTGAACCAGGGGCTTTACTGAAAAAAATAATCAGCAAATAAATGAACTACCTAAGTGCTTAGGAAAAAAAATGAAACAAAATGGAATGGAATGAACCCCTTGGGATTCTAAATGCTGCTTCACAAAGAAATGGCTTTCTGGTCACAGTGCAGAAATGTACACTTTAAAACTTACACAAATGGTAAAATATGATAATAGAAATCACCTAGGTTTTGTGCTATTAATATAGAAAAAGTAATTTTATCCTAGATTGCTATTAATTAGAATAAATAATTGGATAGACGCTGTGGTTCCTTAAAGAGGGAATTTGTCAAATTTGAACAGTGTCAAATGGGACTAAGTTTAGAGGGCAGCTTGACGAGTCTAGAAAGAAAGCCATGTGAGAGAAGTAGGCTAAATAGTTCCCCATCATTTAGCAGTTTCTTTCCAAACTTAAAAAGCACACACACATGCACATGTTAATAGTGCTGCATTTTTTGCTATTATTTAGGCTCTCTCTCTCACACACAAACAAACACACACAACACACATTTTAATAAACTTTCTCAAGATCAGCCATGGTCAGTGCAGTGCTGCCACCTGCTGTTACACAGCTGTGACATTTGGTGCATTAGCACCTCAACACCTATAAGTGAAGCTTCTTTAAAAAATCCCACATGCATCTTACAAAAAAGGGAAGGTAAAGGGAGAGTAATTGCAAATACACTTTCATACTGTTAGGCTGTGAGAAAACATTTATCTCAAACAATGACTTTTCTTTCCTTACCTATTTTGTGCTGACAGCACACAAACTAACAATTGAAAAGCTTATGTCTTGAAACTGTGTGGGTCTTTATTGACAATGTTAGCAGCACTTACTCTGGCTCTTTGTAGCATGAAATGAGACTCCTATTTCATAAAAGCCTACATTTACTACAAGCGTTAACCCAGCAATCGGGAAAGGAGGAGGGGAATGCATAAGGGAGTACAATAAGTCTTTATTTAAATATAGCTATTAGACACAATGTTTGTCGTTCCAAAATATTTGTGCCATTCAACATTCAAGTACTTAAAAGTTCCACTTGGTTAGTAGATGTGGTTAATAGCAATGTCAGAATAAATTCAATAGTCCAAGATCCTTTTGAATCCCATATTAAATCCCAAAGTTCTGCAAAGTAAATCATTATCTCTCAGCTCTTTGCCTATGTTTTTAACTTGAGACAATCATTCTAACATTTTTCAGATTTCCAGAGAAGTCAAACAAATTAATCATTATATTACTGTAAGTGGGTAAGGAATCTTTTTTCTTCCAAAAGCCACTTTCCTAGAATGACTGAGACTGAAACAGGCAAGAGGTAGGGCTAGAGGTAGAATAGAGTGCAGATACTCTTCCTTACTCTCTGTCATATTTTATTTTTCCTGTTTCATTGCTTCCTTGTTTGAAAATGTTGCATAATACTGCATGGCTGGCTATCATTTTCATTATCAATGCATTTTTATGCATCTATAACCCAATCCTGTCTGTTGTACGAAACTTGAGGGCACAATAGGTATTACCACTTTACACAAGGTACAGGCTCAAATCTGTTGGACCTGAATGAACTAAAAAGTAACCTAGAAAATGATCATTGAATCCCCATTGCTGTACATTGCAGAAGACTGAAATCAGCATTGAACAAGTTGTTTTAGATGAGCTTTCTACTTTAGTAAACAAGCAGTTAAAATATCATTTGAATGTGGCCTTCAAAGGTTTTTTGACATGTGAAAACCAAAAATGAGCAATTCTTTTTTTAACATGGATATGCTTTGGTGATACTGATTGCAGAGGGATCTTTTATTACTGTGCTGTGACTTCTAGATAGTTATTTTTCTGGTCACTTCTATAATCTTTCTAGATTTATTAAAATTTTAAAAGTTTATAATTTTTACCATAAAATATTTCAAGTTCGCTGGGTAAGCAGTTTTCCTTTTTCAATCTTGAGCAAATTTTGTTTAGTGCTACAACTTCATTTCTGCCATATTTGTGGGACTATAATAGGTAACTATAGTTCTGGTGTCATTTTGCTTTTCAACATAAATCTTTTGACAGAAAATACAGGTAGTCTTCATTTTGCAACTCATCTACAACAAAGATGAAAATGTAACTTCGCAACTAATTGACACATTTATAACCTTCACAGGTCTGTAAATCACAATAGCACTTAGACTTATATACCACTTCACAGTGCTGTACAGCCCTCTCTAAGCGGTTTACACAGTCAGCATATTGCCCCCAACAATTTGGGCCCTCATTTTACCCACCTTGGAAGGATGGAAGGATGAGTCAATCTTGAGCCTGATGAGATTTGCACTGCCAAATTGCAGTCAGTCGGCAATCAGCAGAAGTAGCCTGCAGTACTGCACTCTAACCACTGCATCACCATGGCTCAAACAGAGGAAAGGAAAGCAAAGGAAAGCCAAAGTAAGATTATAAATAGAATTGTGGTTTCACCTAGTGATCATTTACTTAAGAACCAGGTTGCTGGTCTCAGCTGTGGAACTAAACCAGGACTACCTATAGATTATTTGAAGATCTGTTGCAGATTTATATTTCAGATTCTAGAAATGTTTAAAAACTGGAACAATAGGGACAAAAATAGTTTTCTCTCTTATCCGTGGTGGTGCAGTGGTTAAAATGCATTATTGCAGGGCAATTCTGCCAACAGCCAGCAGTTTGATCCTGACCAACTCAAAGTCAATTCAGCCTTCCATCCTTCTAAGATTGGTAAAATGAGGACACAAATTGTTGGGGGCAATATGCTAATTCCGTAAACTGCTTAGAGAGGAATATAAAGCACTATGAAGTGGTATGTAAGTCTAAGTGCCATTACTATTGCTGTTAAATAGGTCTATAAGTAAATATTTAGCTGAATGAAGAAATGGGCTCGTGAAGACAGAATATATAGAACTCATTCCCAACTTATGTAGAATCTCTGAACAAGCGTACTGAAGTTTCTAGTTCAAAGAGAAAAATCAGAGAACATGTCTGTGAAAGATTACTGAGGCATGAAATCTGAATCCAGCTGTGTTAACAACTGTAAATATTACAGCTTTCTTTGCATGAAAATAAAGAAAAGGAAATTAAAATGGGAAATGAATGTCAGAAGGAGATACTGAGAAATTCCAATAAACCATTGATATTAACATTTAAAGTTTAATATAAGCCTTTGATCAGATAACTGTAGCCTATTTTAAAAATTCAAAGAGAACAGTTTTCTGATCCATGGTCATATTACATTAACAAAGGAGAATTAAAAACTGGTATCCACCTGTTCAGTGAAGAAGGTAAACAAATAATGCACTTACGCAGTTCCTATTTTGATCCTATTTTCCAAGAAACTAGCAGTCAGCATCATAGCAATACCTATGGAAATTCTGTAGCTGCTTTAAAAAGATTGATCTGTAAATATCTTGAAAACAATTTACGATTGCTGGATATCAACATGCATTTGTCAAGAACAAATTTGGCCAGACTAATTTTATGTCATTATGTCATAAAAATAGTTCTGCTGCAGTAACTTACTTCATATATTATGGAATTACTGTAGACAAACTATACTTTAACTGCAGAAAAGCATTTGACAAAAGACTCCATAACATATTGATTAAAAAGCTATTAGGTTTGGGCTGGATGGCATGATCATTAGGTGGATTTATAATTGGCTTGAAAATCATAGTCATCAGCCAGTGTCAGTGGTTCCTCATCAAATTGGAGAGAGAATGCTGTTTGGTTCAGTTTTCTATTTTTCAGGGTTTTAATTAATGATTTGGGCGCAGTGGTGGAGGAATGCTTATCAGTTGCAGATGATAGAAAATTGGATGTGATAGCTAATATACCAGAAGGCAGAAATGAAATTCAAATCAAACATACAGAGTGAAAATTGAAAGTGACAAGTGCAAAGTTCTTCGGTAATAAAAATCAAAGGTACAGCTATAGAATACTTGATTTAGTATTAGTACTTTTGAAAAAGATATTACAGCAATAAGTGATTGCAAACTGAATATAAACCAACTGAGGTATTGAAAGATGACAATCACACTTTTTATATCACACCAATAAAAGTATAATTTCTACATGATAAGTAAGTAGTAACCATTCTACTTGGTCAAATCCCATCTTGAGTGTTTTGTTCAGTTCTGGGCACATATTTCAAGACAGATTGAGAAAAACTGAAAAGATTCAGAAAATAATGATCACGGAGTTAGAAACGATCTGCTGTGAAGAGACATTGGACAAACTGGGCCTTGACAAAAGATGACTGACAGTGTTCTTCAAATACTTGAGGGGATATATAGAAGAACAATATCTGTTCTCTTTAGAGTGCAAGATTTAGAATAACAGGTTTAAGTGACAGGAAGGCAGAATTCTGTTCAATAGGGGGGGGGGAACCACCAAGAGCACCTTGAAGGTAATTGGTCTCCTTTAATGTCTTCAAGTGGAGGCAAGACAGCTGTATGTTATGATTTGATAAATGCTTCAGATTCCTGCACTGAGCAGGATGTGGACTTGGTGGACTTTCCAGCTCTGTGGTTCTACAATTCTGTCTTCTTTTTAAATATGTTATTATGATTAAAAAAAGTTTAAACTCTTGACATCTGTCTAAGATTTTAAAAAATACATTGCAGTAGACTAAATATAGTTCTGCTGCCTGATCATACTTTTGTAAAAGTCACAATAGTGTTTGCTTTACTACTTTACTTCCAAATACATTTAAGTTTCATACACAATGTGATTTAGCATTAACATGCCTGAAGCAAATGTGAGCTGACAGTTTGCTTTCACACATCCCAGTAATAGCAAAATTAAGTGTGAGAGTGATCTCAGAATAAGGCAATCCTTGTATATCACTATACAGCCATGTTGGAGATTGGATTCCTGCTTTCTCCGAGAAATAATCTGCACCATAATTATATGTAATTAATGATACATATGTAAAATTATATGGTTTAGTTGTAGCAAATTTAGAAATAAAGTGTTTTCTCTTTTCAGTGGATTCTTCTTTTTTTATGAAACAGATATTTCTCATTCTCTGATTTACCTCTAAGTGCTTCTATTTTTTTTAACCTAGAAATTGTGAAGAAGATGTTTCAAGAAAAAGGTATTGTCATAGATGACAAAGTTTTAAAGCCTCACTTGACCTTCATGAAGTTGTCAAAATCCCCAAAACTACAAAAGCAGGTAAAGTAATCACAATAGGGCTGAGGGGCAGTTTGCATTGTAAAGATTTAGATTGTCCACAAATTATTTTTATATGATTTTACATTTAAATGTAGCCGAGTGACAGTAAATCAGTATTAAGTCTGTTATCAGGAAATCCCATATACATTATCTCACAGTTGGAATCTAATCCAACAGACAGCATAATTATATATCTGAGATTTTTTTTTTAATATACAAAAACTATTAACTTCAGCTTGTAAAGCTCTCTTTAAATAAAGAAAAGAGATTAAGGGAGAAGACATTTTTACAAATTTTGTTTTCTTCTGAAGTTTTCATGCTTTTTTAATAGTAATTCCCAACTCATAGGTTTTTTTTTTATGACTATAAGGAAATACTGGGGCCAAGCACTTATCTGGGCTGTAATAGATATAGTACTTCTTTATTGACCTTTGCCTTGATTTCATTGCATATATTTTATAATGGAGTATCTGGGAAATAATATGTAAATTCCCCTGATTTATAAGATGTTAGGATGATACATACACATTCTTACATAAATGTAGTTTCTGTTTGCATTAATTTTAATTTTAATTAAAAATCAAACAATATTGGTAGTATAACCTTTTACCTGTCCACTTAGAAGTGTGCCTCACATTTATTTCCAAAGTAAACGTATGTAGTACTGATGCCCTTGAGTAATAATGAAAATAATGTACCTTTTAAGTGTAGCCATTGTGAAGATGTTTGCGGATAAGATTCAGAAAAATATATTTTAAAAAAGTATGAAAATAGAATTAAGAATTAATTATATATTTTAGAAATATATTTATTTTTCTAAGATTATGAATAACATAGTAGAAAAAAATACAGTAAGAACAACATTATTAGCAAATGTGTTTATTATGATATAAATGATTTTAGAGCTTCCTCTTTCTTCTGAATACTTCTCGTTTTACTATATTATCAAATTTTATTTTTTCACCAAATACTGAGAAATTTAAGAGTAAAGAGATACATCTTCATTTTATAGGATGATAGTTGTCTCATTACTAGCAAGTGTTCAAAATAAATAATAAAACGAATTTAGTAATTATAAAAAGTTAATGTATGATTTTATTTGTGTTCTCATTTAAACAGGACTAGTATCTCACTCTTGATCTAATATCAGCCATAATGAATGATTTAAGAATAGTATGGATTTAAATGTATATGGAAGCCATAGGTTCCTACTGTGGATGTAAAAGCAAACTAAAAAGAGAGACAAAGAGAGAAATATAATCTTGTCTTGATCACATACTGCCATCTATGGTTGTGCCTGAACTAATTCAATTTCTCATGTATTATAACTGTATTTTAGTAACCAGTAATAAAGGTATATTTTTGGTATGCAAAATACCTGAATGTTCTGGATTAAAGAGTTCTATTGTAAAGCTAAAGAAACTGGGACATTTAAAAACAATATCAACATGAAGCATTGTAGATTTTATTTTTTAGAATACCAGCATACAAAAACATTTAACATACACAACAAAGCAAAGACAAAATTACTATTAAAAAAGGAATATTAATACAAATTTCTTTGCTTCTAAATGTTTTTGCATTGTATATTTTCTGGACTATTTTTGTGTTATGGACATATTTAATGCACATAACACAAATTTAGAAATTATTTATCAGTGGGGAAAAAAGTAAGTAAGTAACCTGAACATAATCCACTTGTGTGTCCAAATATTGACAAGTATGTTTACAAAAATACAGGGAAATCTATAAATAATCTTCTAAATTTAATTTCAGTTATAATTTATTCACCAATACACATTAATAGTTCATCAAATGCAACAATAGCTGTATGGTGGTTTGCAGGATCAGGGTCATAGTTTTGTCATCTCCCTTATAGGACAGAATGGGATATGCTGGTTGGATGTGACAAGCATTGGGTAAAACATAATAAAGGCCTGATGGATGAAACTCAGTTTGGTGCATTATACATTTTTCAGGCTTTTTGTCTGAAGCAATAAGTGGCATTTCTTTCTGATATATTTCCTACTTTGTAACAATTCAGTATAAACTAAACTATATAGTTCAGTCTTATGTTATTTGTATTACAATTACTTATATGCTCTCCATTCAAATCACTCTAGGTTAATAGGTTACAATATGGAAGCTGAAGAAGGTAGCACCTCTTGAATCATAAACTCCTTTACATCCACTTGGGAATTATCAAGATCTAGGGAGATGAATTTATCCACCAGAGATTTACAATTTTGCATCTGTTTCTCTTTTGAGGGGTGGTCAGTACGTTGGATAGGTTTTCCATTGCGAAACAGTTCTGATACTTCGACTCCTCTGTCAATAATTTTGGAAGGCATGCCAGCCAAAGCTGCAATATTGGCTGCATGGCTGACAGTGGACATGCCTTCTTTAATCTGATAGAAAAATACAAGCTCATCTCCATCTTGATGGGTATCCATGGTCAGATATTGCACAAGAGGAGTGTGGGGCAAGAGATTTAGTTGCATCAGGCTATGGAAATTAGTGGCAACAAAAATGTTTGGGCACTGTCTCACTTGTGCAATCCAATGCCTTAGAACAGCAGCCAAAAGAGAGAGGCCATCTACAGTATTTGTGCCTTTGCCAAACTCGTCAATTAACACCAAAGAGTTTTCAGTGGCATTATTCACTGCTTTGGCTATCTGGTTAAGATCAATCATGAAAGTGGACAGTCCAAGGGATACTGATTCTCTGCTGTGGATCCTTGTATAAATTCCATCTATAGGTCCTATTTCAGCTTCAGTAGCAGGGACATAACTGCCAATTAGAGCCATAAATGTAATAAGACCTACTTGTTTTAGGTACACACTTTTACCAGATGAATTAGGCCCAGTAAGGAGCTTAATCCGTCCATATGTTTCACTGCTGTCCACTGAGTTAGGCACAAAAGTTTTTGCGCATAATTCTATCAGAGGGTGCCGTCCATCTTTTATGTGAATAATATGAGAATGAGAAAAGCTGGGTCTGGTATATCCATTCTCTCGAGCCATGACTGCCATGGATAATAGCACATCTAAATGTGCTGTATATTCAATCACATCACTAAGTACTGCAGATTTTTCCAGGATCTTAGACTGTAGCTGGTACATGATTAATGTTTCCTGATCTCGTATTTCACAGTGAAGGTCACCAAGCAAACTATCCAATTCTTTGGTCCTGGCACTGCGATAATGCAGCTTTTCTTCGGATAAGAACATAAAATCTAGACCTTCAATCTCAAAATCATTCTTGCCCACCATTGTGGGCAGCCGTGGAATAGAGAGTAAGAACCCTATCAAAGGAATATAAATAACACTGCAAGATGGAATCCTACTATCCAGGTCCTCTAGTTCTTTGCGAGCTACTTCTGTAAGGAACTCTGAAAGCCCCACTAGTTTTCGTTTCTTCTCATCAATTATGGGGTCCACGTTTGATCTGACAATGAAGTGGTTTTCCGAGATGCTGCTTTCAAAATCTACCACTTTGCTAATTAGGCTGGCTATATAGTGTAGATCATCAGTGAAAACATGAGAAATTGTCTGAAAAAGCTCAATGGTGCTTGGGAGAGAGCGACATTTATCTCTTAGGCACACAGCACTGTAAACAGTTTTGTAAAGTGCCTGCCAGTCGCTTACCTTTGTGTTAGAAAGAGCCATCCTCTTAAGAATCAGAGGTACATTTTTTATATTTTTGAGACATTCCTGTAAGGTCAGAATTGTTTCATGGTTCTGAGCTAACAAAAAGAATTGGATAACATCCAGTCGCTTATTAAGCTCTGTAAAGTTGCTGGTGGGCCTCATGAGCCACAGTCTCATCAGTTTCTCTCCCCACTTGCACCTACAGTGGTTCAGAATTCCATATAAGCTCAGGCCTTCTTTCTTCCCAGTGGCCTGCTTATACACAGAAGGATGTACTTCACTTTTAAAAATCTGCAGTACACAGTAAGTGTCTTGATCCACATTTACTGTATCTGTCAATACAAACTTTTTAAAGGCCAAGATGGGGACAACAACATGACTATCTTCTAGTTCAACTCCAGGCCTTCTCCTGTCAAGGAATTTTAGCAGGCCACCTAATGCTCTTAGCACAAGAGGGCTCTCAAAAGGTAAAATAGAGGACAAATAGAGAATTTTTTCGGTTGCTGTCATGTGAGAAGGGACAAAAGGGAATTGCCTAGATAGAATCCTTTGTTTGCCCACTTCCAAACCAAAATCCATATTTGGATAGAGGACAACCTCTAGTTTTCCTCCTCCTGGCTTTTCTCCTTCAGTGGTACCTATATTGGTCAGAAATTTGGCAATGTTAGAATCTTGTTTGGCACTACTCAATATACATTTGGGAGAGACCTCATCTACCACTCTCTGAAGCAGTTTGAGGTCTTCATTGTCAGGTGTGTCAGACATGAAATATACTGAGCAGTCTCCAGTGTCATAGTAAACAATTCCCAGCTCACCTCCATACCACAAAACACACAGGTAGATTTCAGATGGCCCTTCATCTTCTTCAGTGACATGCTGAGGTTGGAACTGGCACTGGTTGGGAAAAGTAGCAGCAGTACTCATTTTCCTTGACTTCAAAAAAGTTCAAGCATCTGTGTAAATTGGATACACAATATTATGTTAGTGGCTCATCCTTTATGGAACATGTGTGCAGAATGGGGATTATATAATCTTTTTAAGCTGGAAGCCATATATCAAAGAGTAAAAGAGCCCTAGGTAAAATACTGGATGGACTGGGACAAAATCTAATTAATACAAGATAATTAACTCAGACACATGAACATTCTAAGGGCCCCATCCATCCTTAACATTAATTTATTCCTTGCATTCAGTTTTAAATTAAAATACAACATTCATACACCAGGTCAATAATCTTTCTATATATATTTTTAAAGGCAAGGCTTCAAAATTATTGTAATATTGTTAGATAAGGAATGAATATAAATAATTTTGTTTTGCATTTTTGAATCAAGACTGAAAGTACATATGCTTCCCAGAAGTATTCTTAAAGTGAGACTACTGATATTTGTAATTTTTGAAGTAGAAAGTCCAAATAGAAATATTATACACAATAAATATGCAGGATCAAATGTGTATGTAAATATACAGATATTTCCCTTTTATAGAAATATAAATTCTGGACAGCAATATATGAACCAGATTAAATTTTAGCTAACAAACAGTTATTCTTATGTATGATTGGTATTATATTATGGGTTTTGCATACAGAATTAAATATGTGGAAAAAAACACATAATAGATGCCAGTCCATTATGCCAGTCGTAGTAAACATTTCCATTTCGTCTGCATTTGGTTTCATAAAATTTATTATTGACTGCAGGCAGGCAGACCTATAAGGGAACTTCAGGTTGTCATACAGAAATAGATTTGGGTGTCATCATCAGACTGAGAGCACCCAGTTCTGTATCTCCTGATGATGTCTCCAGACATTTCATGTAAATATTGAAAAAGTTTGGAGATAGACTAGAGCAATTACCGTACTTTTCACTCCATAACATACACTCCCCCCCCCCCCCAAAGGGGATAGAAATGTCTTTGCCTTATGGAGCGAATGGAGCTGGTCCTTTGATGAATAGCAGCCGGGCCGCGGTGGCAGGGTACTTTTACAGTGCTGAATCCCGCCTCTTCTGTCTTTGTTATTGCCTGCCTCTGTCGTCCTCTCAGGCTCCGCCTCCTGCCCT
>JANHFK010001966.1:113699-126985 GCA_036250565.1 Sibynophis collaris | reverse complement strand
GTTATTGCCTGCCTCTGTCGTCCTCTCAGGCTCCGCCTCCTGCCCTCACTACACTGTTGTTCCATATTCGGCACTCCATATTCACAGTGAGACGGCTCTCCGTATTCATTTTTTTTCTTGTTTTCCTCCTCTAAACCTAGGTGTGTCTTATAGTGCGAAAAGTACAGTAATATCTCCCTGAGAGATATTTCCAAGGGATCCATTATGCTTAAGATATCTAGTAGTTGACTCCTTTAAAGAATGTAGTATGTTTATTCATAGTATATTTATTTATTCAGAAATTTACAGAACTGAATAAATCTTCTGTAATAACTTTCTAGGTAGAAGTAATGAACGAAGATTAAAAGAACATATAGTAAAAAAAATACCATCTTAAGTCACCTGTCCAAAAGCTTTTGGGGGGTAAATCATCATAATAGATTCTGGGTCCCCACAAAGATGATGTATAGCCATTATTAACCAGATAGCAGTCTATCCATAACTCCAGGGAAGACCTCAGACTTCTCCACTGTCAGAACAGCCTCCTGATTAGAACAAAAAGAATCAAATTAATCATGGAAGCTGCATTATATTGACCCACTTGCTCTGTTGGGTGCTGTATATTCCTAACCTGCCCCAGACAAACCAGCTCCGCAGTGGATATTGAAGTCACCCAGCACAATAAGCCCAGATGCTTCTAAAACTTGAAAATGACATCTAAAATAAACTCGATAGGAATTTCCTTCAGCATCAGACGAGTAGTACACTAACAATGCATTCCTGGTCCCAAGCCTAAAATACCCAGATTTGGCATGAGTGGGTTTCCTCATAAGTGTCCTGCTAATAGAGATACCATGACAGTGTTAATCTATTCCTCATTTATCTACAAGCCACTTTTTAGTATTGAAAGTAGATATTTTCCATGCAGAACACCTCACTTTATCTTCATTCCTTGTAAGAATTAAGAGGTTTTGTACCAGTATTGCTGAATGTCCCCTTTCTAAAGTGGACTTCCATTTACAGTATTTTCTAATTATTTCCATGGTGTAAACTAGCTTGATCAATATTTCCCAAATTCATACAATTTTTTCTTCTTACATTTATATGCACGTACTATATTTTAGTCTTGTGCATGCTTTGAAAATTATTTGGAAAGACGAAAGCCCCTTTGCTGAGATGCCATGCTTGCATTCTTATATTTTCAGTGTACTGTATCTCTTTTGAATAATTTCTGATTGGTGCATAGCCTTATTTTACAGACAGGTATCCACCCAGGTACATACACTGGCATGTTTCCTGTGCATGCTGTTGCAATACAGTTGCAAAAATATCTTGCTAATACTTTCCGATCAAAGCCCATTTTATTTATTTATTTATTTATCAGAAAACATTTATTTTCTGAATTTGTCTCTTGCATTCTTTTGTCAGAGAAGTAAAGCATTTTTCCATCATCTCTAATCATCCATTGAAGTCTTGTGATCCTTTGCTTATAAATATTCCCCCGGCTGTATTGGGGAATTTTAAAGAAAGTGAACTTCTTACCTTTTGGCAGAGCCTCTAGGGCAGTGATGGCAATTTTGGGGCTTGGCATGTGAAAAATGTAAAATTGCCTAACTTGACTCAGTTGGCGTATCACACTACTACCCTCCTGACCAAAAGAGAAATTCTTTACCTTCCCTATGTCTTTCTCCCATGTTGGGCCCCCTGAACAGCAGCACTTGATAGCAACACTGAGACTAGGCCTGAAATGGAGGCCTAAGCCTTGACTTCAGCCTTAACCCCACTGCTGCCAATCAAAAAAGGCCAGCTCGCCATTCCCCAAAGCACACGAGCAATAGGGAACAGCACATGTGTACACACATACACACACACACACACACTCCTCAAATCCCTCCTAAATAATTTATCTTCCCTAAATAAATTATCTCACAATTTTCTCTCACCTTCAGCATTCCAGAGAGGGTCCCCTCCCCCCCTTTCAGTGTTTGTTCTCCAGACTCTTTTCTGTCATTGTCAAAACAAAATTGGGGGAAGGGTTGTTACCTAGCAGAAAAAAATGCTTTCAGATGGGGGAAGAGACTAACATGACTCAAGGGAGCCATTTAGCATGCCATGACATCAAAATGAAATTCTTTTCAGATAGCTTCATTGCCGGCATCTTGATGGGAGAGGGCTAACTTACATGTTTCTGCTCCCCCGAATGAAGGAAAATTATTTTTTGAATTAACTTGGGAACTTATTTGGAGTAAGGCATTTACACAAGGTCTTTCTTTTTCACAGAAACTTCTCTGAGTTAAACAAAGGGATAACAAAGGCTGGGCAGGAAACCAGTCCTTTATATAGATGTCTTAGACATAAGTTGAGGAATGTGCAATCTATAGAGGAAGATGAGACTGTATTTTCCAGTTTTGGAAAATCTCTTGTTAAAATTAGGAAAAGAGACCAGTGTTTCATTTTTAGAGGCGTTCCCAATAAAGGAGAATATTTGTAATTCAGGATTCAAATGAGGAGTCCTTGGTACTTTCTGAGTTTGGTTGTTTACTTGCACTGATGTTTCAGTGCACTGATGATGTTACCTAGTTTGGGTAATGAAATGTCTGCAAGAAAACAACCCAGCTCAGAGAGCACCAAGGACCCTAGTTAAAAGGGTTAGTTTGTCTCCTGTTTCTCATTTGTTTTAACCTGTTGGTAGTTGATGGAATGCAAATATTGTATTATGCTATTACAGTGTATTGTAGTGGCAGTGCGGGTGGTTAAGTAGCCTCTGTCCATAGTTATTGATTTAGAAACATTTGCTATGGACTAAAAGGAGCTAGGGATGAGATATCTAGAAGCAGCTCATATGCAGCACACATGATGCACCACTAGATGTCAGCCGCATTTCAGGCACTAACCAAAAACAGAGCTATCATTCATATAGTAGTTAGTACTAAATCGCATATGTCCCCTTATTCTTCTGAGAGTGTTGCTTGGTTCTTGTGCAAGAAATTTTGTTCAAAATAAACCATAGCTAGAAGAAAGAAAAACTATATCACTATAAAACTATAAGCAAAAAATATAATAATTGATTACTATGTACTATTCAGTCAATTTTGATTCTTAGAAGCCATATAGATAGGTGCCCCTAACGTGATCTTTTGGTTCTTTGAAAAATTGCACTCGTTGCTGTTATAAATGAGTTCATGCACCTTGTTCTCTTCTTCTCTTACCTACCACATTTAGCAACTTAATAGACTTTTTAAAAAAAACTAGATAATGTCCCCAAATATGATATTTTGAGTCTGGTCATTTGTGTCTTGAGTGAATTAAATGTAAAGCGGATTATAAATCTTTTTCTGCCTATTTTATTTTAAATATTGTATTTAAAAATTTACATTTATGATATGCCTGTATTTTGAACTACATGTTATATCGCTTAGTAGGAAATCATTTCAAATTATTAAATCAATACTTTCTTTAGATATCAGATGCCAGGTTGTTACTACATAACATTTACTGTTATGCAATTGGTTGTTGTTCTGTTCTGTTCACTTATATAATACTTTTCACATAGAGTAGCAGAAGTCCCTTCCTATCACAAATGGCAGTAATTGTCATAATTAACTTTTTTTTAAAAAAATTGCACTAGATTATGAAAGTTGTGTTCAGATTCGGTTATGTAAAGTACAGTTATGTAAAATTAAGTTATGTATATGGGAATGTAAGTACAGCACCTGCCTGCAACTTATTAGAGTAGTCATACCTTTTTTCAAAATTGTGTAGCTGTCACGAAAGTACAACTGCTTGATCCTGGAAATACATAACCATTCTAAATAGTTGGGATCAAGAGCTGAGTTTACAATTCTCTGCTATCCTTAACCCATTTTTGGAATCCTATCCAAAATGCCATATAGGAAAATTTCAAAGGACTACTATTCAGAAATAAACACAGGGAAACAACCGAGAAAAGGGGAAAATAGAGATCGAATAAAAGAAAAGTATAAAAAACTTGTTTTGTTACCCATATTTTTAGTAACATATTACAGAAGAAATAAAATACTGAGCCGATTTCCATTATTCAACACAGAAACCTATAAAAAAGACACAAAGGAAAAGAATTAGGAAAAATTAACCCAAACGTGGGCACCAATTCTTATTTATTTTAGTGGAGAATGTAGAGACGATTGGAATCCTGATGTGTAAATCTATTGGCATA
Organism: Sibynophis collaris; assembly: GCA_036250565.1. Taxonomy (NCBI): domain Eukaryota; kingdom Metazoa; phylum Chordata; class Lepidosauria; order Squamata; family Sibynophiidae; genus Sibynophis; species Sibynophis collaris. Next base: position 122,811 of record JANHFK010001966.1, on the reverse strand, counting down.
GATTCTTCAACACCTCATGAGCTTCTTATCACAAGAGTGCAGTGGAGTATAGTTTGAGAGCTAAGGTTATATTGCCTGCATAGCTCAATCTGCACAACTGCCCAGAGGAAGAGTTCAAACAATATGAAGGCATACTGTATCTTGTCACTCTTGCCATTGTCTGCATGATATAGCTAAACTGCCAGGAACAGCTGGGAATATAACAGCAAAGCCTGGAGCTTCTAGAGATCAGTTATGAGTCTAGTGTTAACTTCAGTTGCTAATTATATTATTTACCAATTAAAAGAATTGTACTAACGAACAGGGTACACATGATCCATCAGAGATTGCATTTACAACTGATAGTGGGTTTCAGTCTACAGTGTTGATCTCTTTCTTTGTCAGACAGAAGGCTACTTTAAGAAGATACTAATCTTATTGGTTAAGCTATAGTAGTGAAATTCAATGCTTAATATATTCCCACAACTCTAGTAGTTTTCTAAATTAGGTCTTTACCTAGGAAATAATCAACTTTATTTTAAAAATTAATGAGATCTAAACTAGTACTACCCGAAGATTCACATTTTTAGGTTATTCTTTAAAATGTTTTATATATACTCATTGTATCATGTTCACTTTCTTTTCTTCTCTCTCTCTGTGCTTTTTCTTTGATGTTACAAGGGAGTGAAGATAATTGATTCAAGCATGTTTGCAAATTTCAAAAATCATCATTTTGGAGATGAATTTATGAACCGTCTAGATCTTTGCTCAATGTTGAAAAAAAAGCAACCCAATGGTTACTATCATTGTGAATCGTCGATTGTAGTGGGTAAGAAAACATATTTCTTAATCTTTTCTATGCTATCTAATAATGCAGAATATACTATATGTGTAAAACCTTTGCTGATTTCTTTACAGAATTTTGCAAGTGAATATAACATTAAGAATGAAAGCTTAAAGTTTTCATGTCATAAGGCTTTGAAACTTTTTTACATAGTGTTGCCCTGTCTTCAAGCAATGCTCTTACAAAAGTGGTTGTGTGGCACACCCTGATTACAGTAGATGCTCTCATTTTTTTTGTGTTTCAGCACTGCAGCATAATTTCAGTAATCTGGGGAGATGATTATAGCATCTATTGGTTTTTCTGTCACCAGCAAATATGCTGATTTGGAATTTTTTAATGCTTATAATGTGTACATTCTTATTTATCCATATGTATATTTGACTATATACAGTACGCATGCATGTATAAAAGGTAACATGCTTTGGAGTAAAACAGTAAAATCATTCTTTTGTAAAAAGAACTGTAAAAGCATTCCGTTTAAGTTTATAATTTACTTTGACCTCTCTTTACTTTCACAGCAAGATGATTGTTCTACAAAATATCTATATATCAATAAATATTTGTACATAGTCGTAGTGGTAGTTTATTGATTAGTCTTATGTCCATATCATAAAATAAAATACAAGATTTAATTCTAGGATAAAATATACCAAAGAAAATATAGTAATAAAATACATATGTGGTAAATACAAAGAATCATCATTCAAATAAATATATTACCTTTACAGGATATCCTGATCTGTTCAATGTAATTTGCGCCTTAACTAGAAACTTAGCAATTCTGCTCACAATATGTAGTTTAAAGCCCAGGAGGAAATAGAACAATCTGCAATTCAGATCCCAGTGGGCCATCTTTTCAAGGAGGGATGTTAAATATGTAAATCTAAGAAGTACATACAGTTGACAGTCAAAAAGTCATGAACAATATCTTCAACAACTGAGGCACTTCATGTAATATGGCAGGTGATAGAAGCACCAATATTTAGCCATAGAATCCAACAATTAAAATCTTGCTCTAGAACATGGCCCTTCTTAAGAATATGTCAGGGATTTAATTTTATCTGTTCATAGTGATAGTAGGAGAATTCCCTTGGGTTGAGGCTATAGATTTCTCATACCTGTCACCAAATCTGTTTTTTCACCTCACTTTCCTCTAGAATTTAAATCGAAATGTGCGGCCATATGTTAATCATTCTTCGACTGACAGTTCCAATACCCAGTTATCAAGGTAGTATTTTCCTTTTGAAAAACTGCCTACTTCACAAACTGATAAATTAGATCTATAATTGCACATTAAAATTGCTTTCTCTATCATGCTTTAGGGAGGAAAGGCTAAAAGATATATTTGGAATCTGCTTATCTTTTTTCTGATGTAACCAAGTTGATGGAAAGGGAATAGAAATAGGACTGTTTCTCACAGTTGATTTGAAGTGTTATGCAGCTGTCCTTGAGCCAGCAAAAGAATTGCCTCTTCTATTCTGTAGAATCCTATTCTGCTACAGTAACAAGGTCAGCAAATGGTGCTGTTATTTATTTACTGCAGGCCGCATAAAAAAAGGAACTTTTGCTTTGTTTCCCCCTTCCAGAATGTGATTCTTGCTGATAGGAAAACACTGTCCCTGGTGAAGAGTGGGGAAAGTTTATGTGAAAGCTTACAATAAAAGGTTTAGCTACCTGTCAAATTGGTCAATTAACAAATGACAGGCTCCTAAAAGGGATGTCTAGTAAAATAAAGGGGAATTATTTATTTTAAGCAAAGACTGTCTCCAAAAAGCACTGCATGGAAGTGACTGTACTGGCAATGAGTGGCCAGGGGATCCAGTTGATTTAATGACTGGAAGAATCAAGAGAAGAGCTATGGAAAGCATATGTACTACAGGAGATTTCTGGAATCATGCAATTGTGAATGGTCTGCCTGTAAGAACTGTCATCATCCTTGATATGAAATATCTCCAAAGCTGGAACAGAATGGGCTAAATGGTGCCTTTCTACTCTGCATTGAGATAATATGAAGTAACCATGGTGCATTACACAAACAGCTATGGAAACTACAGTTGAATGGCCAGGATAATTGTTTCGTCAAGGCAATAGTTGTAGCATTCTTACAAGAGTCCTGAGAAACACAAAAGAAAGAAAATAGTAAAAAGAAAATCCATGCAAAACCTTTTTGGCAGAAGCAGCAAAAAAACTGTAAGACAAGTATTCCTCAAGGTGTCTCTTGCCAGTCACATCTACCCAACCCATTAGAGTGGGGAGGCAGAGAATGTTGCGGGTCCCATCCCCGAGGGAGATACACCTGGTGGGACTCAGAAGAAAGGCCTTCTCTGTCGTGGCTCCCTCTCTTTGGAACATCATTCCTCCAGAGATTAGAACGGCCCCCACTCTAATTCACTTCCAGAAGGCGCTGAAGACCTGGTTCTGCCAGCCGGCCTGGGGAACCCAGAGTGGGATGGAGCCCATTAAATGGCTCGTGTGATCGGCTGTTGCTGGGGTGGGAGGTGGGGCGGTCAGAAGTGATTTTATCACATTAATTTATTTGATTTTTATGAGTGTTACTAATAAATAATAACAATGATAATAATAATACAATTCAATTAATAACAGTTCAAAATTACGACCCCCCCCCCCCAAAAAAAGTATTTTCAACCTGGTCCCAATGTTCTGCATGTTGCAGCACCACAGTGGTCATTTGCCCTTATGACTGACCGCAGAGATGTTGCAACATGCCCACTGCCTATTTTCCCCGCTATCCTACCTCGCCATAGGCACTGTGCCTGCTTCGCTAGCATCCTGTGTTCCACTTACTCATCCCCACCCCATTTCCCATGGCTTTACTGTGCTTACTTTTCAAAGAGCTCCAAAACAGGATGACCTACGTGGCAGAGAAGCCAAAATATTTTATTCAGAAGCCGGTGAAGCTGTAAGAACGTGAGATGTAAGGATAACAGCTTCACCCCATCTGAATAAAAGCCTGGCTTCTTTGCCATGAGGGCCTGCAGGCTTCGTTTGGGCCCAGTCTGGCCGCCGGTGAGCAACCTCCTCCTTGCGGCTGACTGGCTAGTTCGAATGAGCAGCTTCAGGGATTGGGACGTGGCAGCCAGTCAACATGGAGCTTGTTTCCTTTATCTCATTGGGCTCCATGTTGATTAGTGAATGCATTGGAAAAAGCAGGGAAACGAATCCTTGGGTTACGAATGTAACTGGCAGGCTGTATTACATTTGTAACTTGAAGATTATCTATACACTCAGTCGTATTTAGCTAGCAATATACATATAGCAGAGCTTGTCTTTCTTTTCCAGTTTCTATGTACATAAGACTATTGCTTTAAAAAAATAACCTAAATCCATATTTTAAAAAATAGGCCAGCATTTTTTCCATAGCCTTAAATCTTTGTTTCTAAAGATATATGTTTTTTTGCCTTCTCATATAGGAGCATAGTTGATTCTTTCGCTCTCAAAAGGTGGTTTACCCAGCTTGCAAGTGCAGATGTTCTTATATCACAGAGAGAAGCGGCATTGAATTGGCCTTTCATTTGATCTTCTTCCTTTAAACTTCAGAGCTAAGATTTGTACAGAAATAGAGCTGGTTCTTTATAATTTCAGCCTTGTAGTCAGCAAATAGGAATGTCAAAAGAGGAGCAGGGAGAATGAAAGGAAAAGAGAAATTAGTTAGGTACAAAGTTTAAAATCTTTTTGCAGAGGAAATCTCTTGCCTCCAGTTTGACGGGCAAACAAGTACTGTGTACTATGTAAACTTGCAGAAAAACCAAGAGTTTTAGGTGCCAAAATACCCTCCCCCCCAAAATTGGGTTCAATTTATTTATGGATGGGCTTATCTATGAAAACATATGGCAGTACACTTCTCTAAAGTAACTATGTGTATACAGTATACTCACATATAAGCCCACCCACATATAAATCAACCTCAGATTTTTTACCAAAATATCAGGAGAAATGTGCCACCTACGATAAGCCATCTGGGCAAACTAAAACATATGAAAGAATGCAGAATTGAATTGACTGGGCAGATGTTATGGGAGACAGGTGGTCCCTCAAGTAATCAATACTTTAATATGGCTGAGGTTGACAATAACCAAAAGCGGAATTTGTTTTACAGTATAAGGGTCTTCTTTTTACTAGAATGTTTAAATTGCAATATTGAATCTTGGGATCTCTTTAGGTTTAGTATGTATACTGTGATTGTGTAAGTAGCAACTGCTAATAAATTTTAGATCAAAGGTGTTTTTAGCTTGATTTGTAAACCAGAAGATTGCAGTAAGGATTTGAAAAAAATACAGAAAAACACAAAACCAAATGGTCTCATAATTATCTGAAATTTAAAATAAAAATATTTATGTTAAGAAATTAGATGTTAAGAACTCCACTTTTATCCATATGCACAGCAAGCATACTTAACAAATAACATGATACCATAATCTTTAAAAATACTTCATGAATTTATTGATAGAAAGGACCTTAGGCAATAACTAATTAATTAGTTTTAGCTTTGCTTTGAGATAATTGGTAATATTAACTACATCTTGCAAATGTATTAGCTCTATAATAATTCAAACCCTAAGATGCCATTAAATAGTAAAATAATTTATTATTCAGTATTATGTATCAATTTTACATTGATGTATTAATACAACTTGAAAAAACATGATTTTAGCAGTAGGGTGATTTGATTTAAATCAAGTCAATTTAAATCATGATTTCAATTAATAGTAAAAAGGCTTGATTCAAATCGACTCGATTTAAATCATAATTTTTAAAGAGCAACTGTCATCTCTGTCCCACAGCGTCTCCTTCGCTGACTCACCAACAGTCCCAGTATTGCAGAATATCCAGCCTCGTGCTATGTTAACTAAGCTCCATTTCATGCTGGATAAACTAAATTATTAATGCATTTTAAATGGAAAACTATCTTTAGAGATCTTTAGCATTTTATTAAAATAAATTTGATTTTTAAAAAATCCGATTTAAATTTTAAAAATCTGATTTAAATTTTTAAAAATCCATTTTTTTTAAAATCATCAATTTTTATCTACCCTGACTGTATCAATATATATTTTACCATTTTTATTTAGAATAACTTTGCCCCCTCCCTTTCAGCCAAAGCCATTTTGAAAGCAGCATAATATAAGGATAATAATACAACATAAGGTGTGATTATGCCGTTAGATATCTGCAAAGGGTCATAAGATTATGACAGCCTGGAAAAGAACCCAAAAAAGCTGAAACTGAATAAGTTAAAACTTCCAAACTTGTTACATCAACATCAGGCAGAGTTCAGATTTTTCCATACACTATACAAGTATAAATAGTCCTTGACTTACAACTTTTCATTTAGCGACCGTTTGAAGTTACAACGGCAATGAAAAAATGGATTTTATGACTCTTTTTCACATTTATGTCCATTGCATTTCACACTTATGTCCATTGCATTTCACACTTATGTCCATTGCAGCATGCCTGTTGTCACGTGATCAAAATTCAGATTAACTGACTCATATTTATGACGGTTGCTGTGTCCTGGGGTCACGTGATGAACTTTTGTGAACTTCTGACTAGCAACGTCAAGAGATAAGCCAGATTCATTTAATGACCATGTTACTAATTTAACAACGGTACTGATGTACTTAACAATTGGGGCAAGAAAAGTCATAAAATGAGGCAAAACTGTCTTGCTTAATGTCATAAATTTTGGGCCCAATTGTGGTCATACATGGAAGATTACCTGTACTTTGTTTTACATAAATATCTATTTTATTTATTATTACATTTACATTTTAAATTACATTTATCTGCTACTCATTTTGCTCCTGCAAAATAGTCTATACATTTTGTACACACACATACACCGATACACCATTTTATTACAGGCAGTGCCCAAAGCTAAAATACCATTCAAGACAATTAGTATAAAGTTAGCAGAGTCACCTCTGTTGAGAAGGCAAGTTATAGAAATAAAAAAGTAACATTTAATAAAGCTCTCGCTACGCTTTCTATGGCAAATCTGAAGGTCATAAAACGAATGCATGGAGTCACTAAAATGAATTGTTAAGCAAATTAAGGATAGCTAAAAACAAAACTTGCATCGTATTTAATAATGAGATTGTGATTAAACATTTAAGCCAGGTGAGTGATAGAAAGACAAGTATAGAAAGGTTAGGTTAGAATTTAATTATTAACTCCTTAAATTACCTCCTCAATTGAACCCTGAAGAAAGACATTGATCCCAACAAATCCTGCTGAATCTCAAAACGAATACCTGGTTTTATTTTTGTTACTTTGGGGTGTTTTGTTTTTTGTTTTTATTATGGTTTGGCTTTAAATTGCTAACTTGTATGAGAAAGTTACATTTTACTCCAAAGTTAGGAGAAAGACACATCCATTTACAATGTTTGTTCTACTGTATCACTGCAGCAGGTGCTGAGAAAGCCAACAACAATTCCTTACAAAACTTTTCAAGAGTTGTGAAAAGAACAATGAATCCCACAAGCATAAAGTTTGGACAACCAGCAGGGAATTATTGTGCATTCTTTCGGGCTACGAAAGCAGCAATTCACTTTCATGCAATAAAGTGAATCTTGCTCATAGCATAACCCAGTGTCAGGAATCTCAGTAAAAGAACAATTTAACCGATCAATTCATTACAAAGGCATTTTTTATTTGAAGTGAGGATTCTATCTTATTACCCTCACTCTAAGTGGAAGGTATTTCCGGCCAAGGTAAATTTTCAGATCGAATTCCTGGGGTGAAAACTTCTTGCATAAAGTAGGAAAATGCAGCGAAGGTTAAAAATCATGAAGGAGCATACACCCTTTTATGTTGGAAGGATCCAAGAACAACTGGAAATCAATTCTTTAAAATCAGGCCTAAAATGCTATTAGCATCCAGGGTAAAACGGTATCAAAAACCAGGTGGTTTTCTTTAGCTGCCCACTTCCATGGCAGAGAGCTAACTCTTATCAATTCAGTCATCAGATCATTCACAAGTTCAGTAAAAGTTAGCGCCACCACTCTCTATAAAGAATGCAACTGGTGATTTTTCTCATTACACCAGGTGCAGGGGTCAGCAACCTGTGGCTCTGGAGCCGCATGTGGCTCTTCCATACCTCTGCTGCGGCTCCCCGTCACTGGTCGGCTCTCCAATTGATAGGGCTTTCGGTTAGGACAGGTAAAGGAAAAAGGACGCCGCGCTAGGAGGAGACTCTATGGTGGGGGAAATCAGACTTCTGGTCGGTAGAGGAAAAAAGACGCCGCACTAGGAGGAGACTCTATGGTGCGGGAACTGGATTTCTGGTTGGCAGAGGAAAAAGGACAATGCGCTAGGAGGAGACTCTATGGTGCGGGAACCAGACTTCCAGTTGGCAGAGGAAAAAGGACAACACGCTAGGAGGAGACTCTATGGTGGGGGAAATCGGACTTCTGGTCGGTAGAGGAAAAAGGACGCCGCACTAGGAGGAGACTCTATGGTGAGGGAACTGGACTTCCGACCAGCTCCAGAATTGAATGGGGAGTGCTGCTGGTTAGGACATTTGTGGCTCTTTGAGTGTTTAGGTTGCCGACCCCCGCACCAGTGTTAACTTTGGTTTGTATAAGGGAGTGGCATATCGGTAAAAGGCAGTACTGTATCCCAACACACCATTCGTCATTTTAGCTCCATAAAATCTGTTCTAATAAAGTTCCGAGATCTTTAAAAAATCCTATAATCATAGAAGGCAAGGATTGGAAGAGACTTTTGGAGATCATCCCGTTCAATCCTTGTCCTAATGAAGCAATCCAGTATAAACCAGAATCCTGGCAGGCAGACAGCTGATGGGCTGGGACTATCCAAGGCAATCTGTCCCATTGGGAAATGGCTTCAGGCCACTAGATTTCTGATTTGATAACCCCAAATCAATTTCCTTTCAATGTAAACTTGTTAATTAGGGAGAAACTTCCTAACAGTGAGGACAATTAACCGGTGGGACAGCTTGCCTTCAGAAGTTGTGGGTGCTTCCAACCCTGGAGGTTTTTAAGAAAAGGCTGGACAGCCGCCTGTCTGAAATGGTATAGGGTTTCCTGCTAGAGCAGAGGGGTGGACTAGAAGACCTTTAAGGTCCCTTCCAGCTCTATGCTGATTGAATGGATTGTTTCTTATCCTATCTTCTGAAACATCTCTAAATCTATCTCATCTTCTCCATGGCAGCCCTTCTTGAAATCAACTGAGTAGAGTAGAGTAGAGTAGAGTAGAGTAGAGTAGAGTAGAGTAGAGTAGAGTAGAGTAGAGTAGAGTAGAGTA
>JANHFK010001966.1:92625-107854 GCA_036250565.1 Sibynophis collaris | reverse complement strand
GCCTCGAACCTACAGTAATTGCAGGCATCTGGTGTTAATAACAGGGTGTTTAGACCGCTGCGCTACCGAGGCTCTTTGGGTAAACGTGAAAACGTTGTTCCGGTACTCATTGTTTGTTTAGTACCCGATGCACTGCAAAAAGAAGTGGGAGATAGCTGCAAGGGCAGACAGGAAGATGTCCAGGCTGGGAAGATGGCTGCAAAAGAAAGTGAGGGACAGCCACAGGGGCGGACAGGAAGTTGACCATCCTGGGAAGGTCATTGACATAGGAAAAGGGACAGATAGGAGGTCCTTTCTGGCCGAAACAAAGGGGCATTTGGTAAGTCATATGGTTTGTTTGGTACTCATTCTTTCTAATACTCATCCCACCTCCCGGAACCAATTACGAACGAGTACTGAGGTACCAATGTATTGTCTGTGACTTTAACAATTGGGGGAAAAAAAATACTTTAAATAAAGATTTTGCCCATCTCTGGTTGCATTCCTGCATCTTCATAAGTTTTAAGTGAGGTAGGATTATAAAATTACATGGGTTGTTTTAAAATTGAGATAAAGTGATGGAAAATATTGTATCTCTTGTATTTCTGCAAGTATTACAGCTTTTGAGGCATAGAAGGACGAGAGAAAAAAAAAAAACTGAGAAGGAAACTCTGCCTCTAACATTGTCCCAATTGTAAGATTTAAAACTAGCTATTAATATAACCAGTTCTTGGTGGTGACAGGGTACTGTATTTTGACATTCTAAATTCCTGTGCAAAGAAATGGTGAAATGTGTGAAGCACCCATGTGTATATGTGTAAAATAGTGTCACTGTAAACCCCTCCAGATGGTAGGAATACTTTTCCTTCTCTACACCTATCAGTGCCGAGGACAAAGAGGTGGAGCCTTTCTCATTCTTTACAGCAGAGAGCTGGCTGCTGTCTCTTTCCCTCCCCTCACTGTGTGTTTGTGTGTGCGCGCGCCTTTCTGTGTTCCTCTGAGTAGAATGAACAGTTTGCCTTCAGAGTCGAGAGCAACATCCAGTTTACAGTTTGGGGTGGTGCATACTGAAAGGACGAGGAAGAAAACCAAACAGTAGATATCATGGGCCAGCTGTGCTGTTATCCTTTTGGGAGAGAGGAGAAAAAAATCAGTAAGTCTGATTGTTTTGTGCAATGCCAGTAGTGGGTGCAGCTATTTCAGAATGTAGTTTACTGCTAAGAGGGGAAAAAAATCCAGCTATTTGCATTTGGAGAATGGGTCATTCTCACCTACACTTTAAATTATATATTATGGTTTAAAAGAATACATGTATCTATATGTGTATATGCATACTGTATTAAATTTCTTAGGCTAGGAAACAAATTGTCTATAACTCTGAATTATGGATGGTTATTCTTTTAGTGCATATAATGAAATATGATTTAATATTGGGGTGTGTATTTGTTTAACTTATCAGATGTACCCTATCCGATAGGACAGTGCTGCCACACTAAATTTAATTTCAATTGAAGGCAGTGCTTACTAGCAAAATGTAAAGGACATGGAGGACCAAAAAGACAGATGATTTGTTGCTGTTGTACTTAAAAATAGGGAAAGGATTCTCTAGTATTTTTGTTGCAATGCATTGCACCCCTTCAAAGAAAGTCTTCTTTTCTGAACAGCTGCTGGGCATGTTTTTAGTTTTATTCAGATTACAGAAAAGGCACTGCAATAGATAAATTTTATTAACTTATTTTACAATAATCATTTCAATGGAATGTTCATTTTTAAATGTGTGTTTTAGAATAGTTTGTATAGCATTATTCAAACATTGTGTGATATCAGACTTCCTATCAGAAAACTAATAGAGATACCTGCCATATCCTAAATTTAATTTAATTTTAATAGGGAATATTTAGGGGAACTGTTTTCAATGTTGCATTTTTGTTTTATTTTACCTTCCATTTCTATTTTTGCTATAGTTAGCTTTAATGATAAACTCTGCAGTTGTATACACATACCCTTGTCCACTCAGTGGAATTTCTAAATAAACAGTTTTAAGAATATTTTATTAGCTGACCAGTAATATTACTAAGGTACTTTAGCTGTTGCAGATCCATGATTTAGTCACTTTACTTCTTAATTCCTGATTCTAAGTAACCTTTAATTAATCCAACACCTCCTTCCAATTACTATAAATGAAGTAAAATATAATAGAGTACAAAAATAGATTCTGAGAATCTTGGATGGAGATCCAATGTAGTTCTGAGAAATTAAATGAGAAGTGCAGGATAAGAGCCAAGTTTAAAGTAAGAGGAAGTGAGCAGAAATGTTGCTGAAATAACTGCCAGAATCTTGGAATCAAGTAAGAGAGGTAGGATGAAACAATGGGTCCCAAATAAATATTGTTGTTATGGTATTTTGCTAGAAAATCATGGAACAAATTAGATAAAAAGCTACTAAATCAGAATTCAGATTAAGTGGAGGCCAGAGAAAAATATATTGAAACATAGATGATAACTAGGTAAATGCAGATATCTGGTCACTTCACTATGGTACATTTTCAAATATTAGTCTTTTTTATTATTTGATGGAAATTGATTTTTTAAAAATCAATAATTATTGCCAAGCTTCAAAGTACCTGCACTTCGTTAATCCCTTTGACTGCGAAACTTTTTTTAGTATATTCTTTCTCCAAATATCTAGGTTTTTTTTTAAGCCCACAAACATTTTAAGATAAATATTAGTGGTTTCCATGAATTCTGAGCTTAGCTGAATTAGTATGAATACAAGTTTGTGACATCATAATATAATATAGATTAAGTTTGTTATAAGATTTGATCTTCCACATACAAAAGGGAACCTATAATGTAAATTATATGACATGATTATAATACACCATTTATTCTTCAAAATAAGTTTGCAGATCTGTTTCTAATATACATCATTTTTGAATTTTTACCTAATAGAACAATGAGTTTGGTTATACTGGGATATTTTATATACCGTATATATAATTCCCACTTTTAACATTCATTGCAATTATAAAGCAATCAAGGGCATTGAGATCCTTTTCAAGCACTTCTTCCTTGGTAGTCATTCTTTTTTATGCAGAATAAACAATAATTAATATATTATTTAGAAAATTAAACTTCACATACTTAAACTTTTAAAGTTAAATGTAATTAAGCCAAAGACTGAAATGTTAGTAAGATTTTTCTTAATAGGTGCCATTAACTTTGTGCATGCAAATGCAAAGTTGAATTATGAAGTAAAAATGAGACAATAACCTTCATCTCCTATCTTGGTCTGTATCTAAGATGCTTTGGTTAAGATTGCAGGTCAACATGGTTCCTTTCCACCCCCACCCCACCCCCATGCAAAAGAATAAATCTTACATATAAGAAAGTAATCAAAAAGTGAAAGCATATTAGTTGCATAAGATTTAATGCAGACTTTGAAATGACACATTCCAATAACATTGATTTTGTAGACTAGATCACTACAGTATTGGGGCATCAGTGTGGATATATCTCAGACAAAAACACAAGACTGAAAATTGCAATTGATAAGATAGACCTTTTGGAACAGGTCTACAGAAGAAGCAAAATAAAGAGTGTGCAGGTGAAACTATTGATGGCATAGATGAGCTACTTAGGTCAAAATGTCAAATTGCTCCAGAAGCCAAGAGGTTAAGCAACCAAATATATTTCCATTGTATCTAGTTTAAGATCACTTTGTAAGAACAAATATCCCCTGTGTTAACAGGCTAATAGGATGATGAAATATGAATACAAATACAGTATAAAAAGACAAAGGACCGCCTGTAGATCCATGGCCATCACATATATCCTGGATGAGTAAGGTCTGGCTTGTACTTGTATGGGAATTCAAGGGCTGAAGGCTAGTGTGAGAAATTAAAGGACATCCTAGAAGAAAATAACAGTAAGGAACCTCCGTAATTTTGGCAAGAAAATTGAATGATGCTGTCAGCAGATTGAATTTGACATGAGGCTATCTTTATATAGAATCATCTTTTTACAAAAGCTGATTCTCCATCATATTTATCCTCAAGTCAGGCCTATCACCAGGCACATGCACATATATGCATGTATATGAGAAGAGATGTGTGTGAAAGAAGAGTTCTGTATATTTACAATCCTGGCTGATTTGAACATGAACTTTGCAATTATAGCAACTTTGCAATTTGCCACTTCTGATGGAAGTTGTACAGATACAGCATAGCACAATTTGGAATTGGGTGACCCTGTGCCTTTTAAATCAGCTGGTAACCTGGTGGGAGGGAGGAATTGAATGAGCTTATTATGATTCTAGTATGCTTATGTCACAAAAGAAATTAGTATTCTAACCTTGTTACACGTGCATAAAAAAAAGGCCTGGAATTTGTATAGCACAGGTTAAAGGAGGATGAGGGGAAAATGACATCAGAACCATATAATATTATATGCTACTTAAAGTACAGTAGCATGAAAACTATTTTAATAGCTATGATAGACCTTCAGGTTTGAAGAAGACATACTGCTGTGCATTTCATTTGTGGACAAGGAGGTGGTTCTACAGTCCCAATCTGGAAGCACAGAGCCTAGCACAATGGGAGCACTACTATGCCACTGTTGTAATTGTAGGTATTATTTTGTGATGCTGCTTATGATTTTCTATCAGTTTTTGTTAATGCCTGTCTTGAAAGCTGACCAACAGGTTCCATCAGCATTTGTAGCTTCTAGTTCCCTTGATTGGATATCACAACGATGTAGGGTTTCTTTCACAACATCTTTGTAGCAGTTGCATAGTCAACCTTGAGGTCTCTTCCCAGACTCCAGTTGACCATAGAGCAACTGGCAAAGCATACATTGGTCATCCATTCTGATGACATGTCCCACCCGTGTCATCTGGGTTCTGATAATCAGGGACCCAATGCTCATGGACTCCACATGCCACATAAGATGTTCGTAGCATGAAAAATACATGCTATTTAAATTAAATACACAACCATTGTGTAGCATTTGCACAACACATTTTTATCTTGATTCCTCTTTTAAATGGGATATTTTAGAAGTTATTCTACTTGTTCTAAGTCTTGCACAGGAACAGGAACATTTATAGCCTGTCTAGAATGGGGTACTAATTGTGGTACAGAGGAACCACTCCACAGTACACAAAAGTGATATACATACTGTCCCTCCCACCTTTCCTGCAGACTGTTTAGCTTTCTTCACTGTATGCTACAGAATACAGAATTCATATTAGCAAGCACATGCAAACAGAATAAAACTCCTCTCAAACATTTCTTTTTTTATAATCACACCAAATGATAATATAATGGGATCACTTGTTTAAGTATGAACCTTATAATTTCAAACTCAATGTTGTCTTCCAGTTCAGCTTCCAATATGGGCAATACAGTTGCTTGTGAAGGTTTTTGAATGATGCTTCAATTTCGTTCTAGTCTGGGGAAATAGATCAAGGTTCAGGCCATATTTTGGTTAAGTTTTGATTTATCAACCTGATGCTATGGAGTCTAGTTTTTCTTTCTTTGTTTCTTGACTTTAATCAAGAGAAGAGCAGATAAAATAATAAAGTTTATTGCCCTTGCAAGTATATCTACCTTCTTTCTGACAGTTAGAACAATTAATCAGTGGAACAACTTGCCTTCAGAAGTTCCAACAATGGAAGTTTTTAAGAAGAGATTGGATAACCATTTGTCTGAAGTGGTGTAGGGTTTCCTGCCTAAGTAGGGGGTTGGACTATAAGACCTCCAAGGTCCCTTCCAACTCTGTTATTCTATTCTATTCTATTCTATTCTATTCTTTCTCCAATTGCAGACTGAAATGGTATCATATGGAAGTTACTTTAATTTTCTGCTTATAAATATTAGAAAATAGAGAAGAAAGGCTAACAGTTCCATAACCTAAGTCAGACCAACAGACTTTGAGAAGATTAAACATTTTGGTATAGATTCAGAAAAGAACAATTAGGATCTACGTCCTATGACAGACTAAAATCTTGACAATGTTTAGGGGAATGTTAATACTCTTTATGTATCTGAATGTATGCCCTATAAAATAAAATGTCCTTTTATCCCAAAAGGCAAGAGGCAGAACAATGAACAATTATCAAAACTTAATCAGAGTAGAACCATTGAAGTTAGTACAATTTAAGTTACCATGAATAATTTAAATCCCACTGGGTTGAAGAGTGTGGAAATAAAATATGTGGACGGAATATATACGGAATGCAACAGTGGTGAATATACTGTTATGTTTGACAAAATACGTTGCAATGGTTCCTGATTGCTTTACAGAAAGGATCAAACAAATCACGGATAATATATCTTTACTATATGTAACAGGTGACAGAACAACAATAGGGCTTATTGTTTTATTAAATTATTAAATTAGGTTCAATTTTAGAATCTAGGGAGAGGAAAAGAAAAATGTGATGTAGCTTTCTTTATTAGGCCATGATTATGGGATTCCCATAGGCATCTGTTTGGTCACCTTAGGAAACAAACTGCCCAATTAGATGGAACATTTATTACAGAGTCTCCAGGAGGGAAGGAAGCCACTTGGCATGTGTTTTGTACAAGAGTGCCCATTAATGCTGGAAAGGATTATTATTTTTTTTACAGTTAAAGGTGACATATCCCAGAGGATGACAATAGATAAAAGATTGTAGCTTCATTAGAAGTGCTAAATAGGACGGATAAAACAGAAGAGGAACACAGCTCCTTCAAAGTGAAAAATAACTTGTTTCAACTGAAGTCTGAATTATTTGGTCTGTTTATTATTTATACAGCATTCAAGGCCATGCATGCAAGCAATGTCATAAAAACTACTCGGTGAAAGTTTCCTAGCTATTATTACAAGTCCCAAGGCTTTCCACTGTTTCTCATCTCATGAGATTAAAAGGTCTTTCTAATGCAATGCAAGAAAAATAGAATGTGCCCTGTTTCTCTATTTTTAAACAATTGAAAGCGGGTGAATATTTCAGAGTTTACTCATTTTAACGAAGGATTTAAAAGATTCTAAATTTGAATAACCGAAAGTACGGATATGAAAGCTATGGTTCAAGCCAAAAACAATAGCTAAAGTAGGGATATGAAAACGACGTCTCACTTGTGTTTGGCCTGCCAGTATTCTTTAGTTATTCCTAAAGCTTGCCATAATAATGGAGCATAACTATGGAGCCTTATTTTCCTCCTTGAATGTGCATATGGATTTTAAGGGGGCACAGCGGTTTAAGGCATCCATTCACTTCTTAAAATTCCTGAACTGTCTGCTTGCAAGCGGCAATCTTTTCTGCTTCTCTCAGGATGCTGGTGTGGGCACCATACATCGGTTGTCGGGGCTGAGCAGGGAAGCCGCTGTCATGCCACTCCCACTTGCTTCCCCGAGCGCAGAGCCAAGGCCATGTGCTTGCTCGTCGGGCTGGCCACCGGCAAAGAGCCACGCGGCCGACAGCAGCTCAATGCTCCGTGCGCACCATCGCCCAGCCGCCAGTGGGGACAGAGCGGATGGCCCAGTTTGGGCTTGGGCCAGCTGGTTGGAGCAGTGCTGCTGCCAAGGCCCCCACGCTAACATTCACCGGAGAGCACACTTTAGTTGGGCCATTCAAACTGCCCCTGCAGGGCCAGCCACCTAGCGCAAAGCCTCACGGTTTTTCTCCTCCTCAGCATCATCCTCCCTGTTCAAGCAGTGGTGGGGTCCACGAGAATCACAACTAAAATTGTTGCAGCGGTAGGATTTGCCCACCTCCAGCACTCCTCTGCCATCCCCTTGCCTCTTAACGCCCCCCTAAGTCATCCCACCGCCACCCAGGGGGCAGTACCACCCACTTTGGAAACCACTGAATTATAGAAATCAAACAAGTAAAATAAAAGAAGAACCAGTGTTCCTGTCCCTGCTCACTATTTTTCAGAGTTGGTTTTAGATGCAAGTGACATTTTCAGTCCATTACTAATGAGTTGCTTAGGAGCCAAAAAGCAGTTTTACTTTAAAAATGAAAGCTTAACAATAGTACTAGTTTCATAGCAAAATATAAATTGACTGCATTGAATAGAGTTTATATTTATAAATTGCACTTTGGTAGGAAAGTGTATGTTTAAGCAGCTAGGGCATATTATATTTTCATTAAAAAAGAAAGCACTTCCACACTGGCAGCATTTCCATTTCCCAGTTCCTCACAGAGCAGTTTCAGATTGACCTACTATATATTTGTACTAACCTTGAAAAACTAAGAATACTATGAGTTCATCAGGACTTAGCACTTCTGTTTCAGCTAACCAATAAGAATACGTCACCCAGTCCATGTTCTGCCCTGAGAGCTACCACCATTTAACAAATATCTCTCACCTCTACTCCAGAAAATAAATTGCCGGCACAATGTTTTTCATACATCCCTTTAAATAGATTCATTTGCACTTTGCAAAAGAATTTGAGTGATAGCAGTGATGGGAAGCTGTATTCAAGCATGGCACAGCAATCTTTCAGTGGCTTTCTAGCATGTTGTTGATTATATCTAGCATGCTATTTGCATTTAAAAGCCCTGCGTGTTAATGAAAGTGACAGAAAAGCAAGCCATTATTTTTTCAGATGTTATTCCCAATACTAAGAACATGATTGCATGTTGGCTGGACAAAGTGGCAAGGGAGAAGAAAAGGAGGAGTTTGGCTTCAGGATCTTATGGGTAGAAAGTAATGGGTAGCTTGAACCCAAGAGCAGTAGGTGGTGAAGCAAGATTTCTCATTGCCAGGAAAACCCAATATCTCATAATATTTGCAGAATTGCAAAGATTCCAAGGAAAATGTTTGCTTTGCTCCAATTTCTGCCTTATATGATCACTGAGGTATGAAACTAGTCCAATAGTGTTGCAAGTATGACTTATGAAGTATATTGGATGTAAATATGTAATAAATAGGATTTCAAACTAGGAATCTTCGGATAACATTGACTTGCCATTTCAATAGTGTATCAATTTGGAAAAACATTTCATAACAAAAAAATAAGTAATTCTTCTGGAGAATAAGCTTTATTTGATTTGTGTTTCCGTTTAAAGATATTTATTATATGTTTTGTTATTACTTCTTAATTAGTCTTCCAATAGTCCCTCATTAGGCTTTCTCATCTCAGCCACAATTTCATAACTTCAACAAGACTATAACACAAATTAGTCCCAAATTGCACCAAGATTTATATTTCAAATCCCAGTAAGAAGATGATTTTCAATAAGCTGAGACTTTGGGTAATTGTTGGATTAGGAATTTTCTTTGGTCAAAAGAGGTAAATGGAACAGCCACAATCCATGGAAGGAGACAGGGAAATAAGGCAGGCTGCTTTCAGATTCAGACAAAGAACTGAGGAAGAATTAAGTTCAGCATCACTATATAGACCAAACCAAAAAATCAACTCTACAAGAAGGCTCAAACTACATTTTTTATTATTGGCTGTAGTAGGATAATCTTGCAAATCTGACCGTTCTTTACTCCCGCCATATTCATGTAAATTAGGCAGGTAACTGTCTGAGTTGCTTAGGTATACCTTCTTGTTTTAGACTTAAGCTGTGTTTTTGCCCTCGTTGCTTTAAGAACAGATCTGGCCTAAAGTATCTCTGGCAAGATCATCTTCCTTTCTGCCCATACTACATGTTCTTTTTTTTCAACGAAGGAGAATGTTTGTACTTAGGGTTGAATATAAACTGAGAGCAAACCCCACTCCTGACTAGCACTGATGATGTTACCTAGTTTGGGTAATGAAATGTCTGCAGCAAAACAACCAGAGAGCACCAGGTTTTTCAGGGGTTTTGGAACCAACGAAAGCAAGAGCACCCTGATGAATGTGTATCCCGTGTGCTGAGGAGCTTTTCCCCAGAAGTGTGTATTTGCATGCAGTTTTCCCTGCTTAGTTTTACTGATTTTTGTCTGTTGTGGTGTACAGGTGACAAAAAGGGGGCAGAGCCAGATGATGCAGAATTGCTGAGCCTCAGCAAAAAACTGGTGGAGACTGCGGTCCTCAAGGCGGTACAGCAGTATCTAGAAGAAACTCAAAACAAAAACATTCAAAATGATTGTGGGACCCCAGTGAAAACTGAGGAGGTGGCCATTGGAAATAGCAAAGAAAGCGAGAATGACATTAGTAGAAAATGACTAAACAGTCATGGAGGCCAAAATGGCAGGGCTGTAGCACCAACATCCATGTCTCTGCTCCCTACTCTTCAGAGTTGTCCTTGCTGGCATGATGGTTATGGTTTGCTATCAGGTATCCTTTCTGAACTGAGAACACAGAGCTTTACAAGAGACAGATGCCAATGCTACTGAAAATGATTATTTAAAAAAACAACAACTACTGAACTCTGAGAAAGAAGATAAGACTGAGAGAGGAAAGGACAAGAAGGACAGAGAGATGTGATTCCCCCAAAGTGCCATCTTTCTTGTGTTCTTGACTACAGAGTTATTTCTCCATTGCTTTCTTTCTGTGCCGCCTGGAAGCAAAACGAATGGCCAAAGAAACTACCTTGAATTTTGTTCAGCAGAACTAAATAAAGTGTTTTGTTGGAGAAGAAGGCAGTCTATTGTATCGAAGAGCAGTCAGTACTGAAATCTCAATGCGAACCACAATTACTGTTACCCAATAGAATGTAACTGGATATTGAATCTCATATCATGTTTCATTTTTAAGTACAATTTTCACACATAAATTGTATTTGTCTCTGATTACCCTTCACAGTAAAAAAAAACACAAACTGCATTCAAGCAAAATTATGTACTTTCCGCACAATGGTGTATTTTTTGGCAATTTGTTCCATAACATTTTAATCATTATCAATTGCATACAAACATGTGTTGTTATTCTTTTTCCTTTAGGGAAGAGCCCTGAAACAGCTCTAGTAAAGGAAGCTTTGCATAGAGAATTGTTGCCCCTGTTGGCCAAAGTGAATCAGATAAAAGAACTTTTATCCAGACCATCAATTCGGATGAAAATATACAAGGAACTGCTTGAACAAGGACAGCTTAGTTGACAGCATCTCGGGAAATGTCACTGATCCAATCTTTAGTGTCTTAATTTTTAACTGCAAATTATACAGATTCATTTTTAACAGATTACTTACATACCTGGTTTGTATTGCTTCTTTTTTAGAGGAAGACACGTACCTGTATCCGAATAGTTGAAAGTGATAGGGAAAAATACCGTATTTCCCCAAAAATAAGACCCAACTGGAAAATAAGCCCTAGCATGATTTTTCAGGATGCTCATAATATAAACCCTATCTCCAAAATAAGCCCCAGTTAAGATCGTCAGCCAGATGGGATGTTTTTAATACCCTATTTTCCCTGAAAATAAGATCTTTTAAAGCAAGAATTAATATAAGACCAAGTCTTATTTTTGGAGAAACACTGGCAGATTATATAATACATAAGGATTCTTTTCTAAGATCCATCCTATTTGGTGAAGAGTGATGAAATCTGGCTGAGTCAGAAGAAGCCAAGTCTATTGTACTGTAAGTAGGTACATAAAGGACTCTAATGCTACCAATATTTATCAGTACACGGAAATACAGTATAATGCTGTAGTATTGATTGAGAGAAGTCATGATTTGTGATATGACTAATCTCATCCTATGCATTTTATTACTGGCATGGGGAAAGTCGGTGTATAAAACGTAGATGCAAACTTTCATTGCTTAGAGTGTATAATTTAGTACAAACCAAAAACTGAGTTAAGGACTTGCATGCACTGTCTCACATATGAATTATATCATCTCATTACCTTTCCCCCCCCCCCTTTTTCTTACTCACCATTTACCATATTGACCAGACCATGTCCTCTCTTAGCCCGTGTTTATTCTGTAATAGATAATACAGTGGATTATTTCTATGGCTGTAAACTTTATAACAAGGTTCTGTTAGGTGGCTTTAAATTGTACCACTTAAGAGAACATTTTGTATTATCCTCCTGTCTTTTATCTATTTATGGTGATACTTTGGTTTTGAACTGCTTACTTTTTTAACACACCAGAATTTTAAATCTTATGTACAGATTCTGACATACAACTTTTGCTATTGTTTACATGCAAAACAAGACGGTTTAAAATGTTTTAATATTTATTGTAAAATTGCAGCAGGTCATTTATTTCATCACTTGTTACGAGTATACTAATTTTAAAAACAGGGGAAAAAAATTCAATAGCTTTTGTGAATATAATTTCTGAAATTTGAAAAGGGCTAAAAGTGTGTGTGGGCGGGAGGGTAAGACACATCACATTAATGTTTATACAAAGTGTGTTTTCTGAATGAAGGCTTGTGCTTCCAGTAGATACATAAACAGTGTGTGGTATGCTAGTCTCTATCTTCTACCTCTGCAGGCAAATGATGAAAGAAGGAAGTGGATCTCTTCAAATGCCTTAATGGTCCTTTTAATTCTCTTGCTTTTATTCTATCTTTAAATTCAGTTTGCTGGATATTCCTTGTTGCTTCTTTCAAGTCCATTCAGAGAGGAACATTTCATACTTAAATTACTTGAACTTACGGATGCTGCTGCTGCTGAAGTTTATATGGAATCTGTCTTTGCAGTAGTAGATGTGGGGTCAGTGAGAACATCTCCATCTCCAAGATATCAAGTAATCCAGAAACTGAATACAGATATACCATGGCCTGAATGTTCTGAAGAGAACGCTACCTTTATGGCTTCACGTAAACCTGGGAAAGTAAGACCAGAGACAGAGAGAGATCTAATCCGTCATGCAGATTGACCACAGAAAGAGAAAAAGGAAAAATAAATGTTGTGCGTACACGTCCTGACGCAGATAGCATTTCAGCATAACTGGTAGTCCTCGACTTACGACCACAATAGAGCCGGAAATTTCGGTTGCTGAGCGAAACACTTGTGAAGTGAGTTTTGCGCCATTTGATAACCTGTCTTGCCACAATTGTTAAGTGAATCACTGCAGTGGTTAATTTAGTAACACGGTTGTTAAAGTGAATCTGTTTTCCCCATCAACTTTGCTTGGCAGAAGGTTGCAAAAGGTGGCCACATGACTCCCAGATCACTACAACCATCATAAATAAGAACCGGTTGCCAAGCAGCTGAATTTTGATCACAGGACTAAAAGGATGATGCAATGCTGTCCGTGTGAAAAATGGTCCAAAGTCCCTTTTTTTCAGCACCGTTGTAACTTTGAACAGTCACTAAATGAACTGTTGTAAGTAGAGGACTACCTGTATCAGGGACATTTAGGAAGGTAAGCTTCAGCTGGGTATGTAGTTAATAGGGGGGAAATTAAAATTAATGATAGATAATTAGCATGTTTATGAAGATGTGTTTCCCTGCATTTCTTTCAGCTGCAACATTGTCCAGTCTTGTCAGATTCACAGGGAACCAATAAGAAGCAATGTTTGTAAGAAAGGATAAGCTTATACATTTTGAAAACAGCGACTTTTTCATCTAATTACTTAGTTCAATGTCAAATATCTTTTGTAAGTATGATGTTTTCCCTGTTTCCAAAGCCAAGATTTTAAATAGTGTCAAAAAACAAAACAAAACCCTGCTTGACATGGCATTGGAAAGAACCAGGATCTTTGCTATGCTCAGTTCACATGATCCCAAGGGTAAAATGCCTGGACAAATAAGCTTGATTGCTAGAATAAAAGTTTGTGTGTTTTACTTTGATGCCATAAGTGACAACCGAAGCCAAAATGTAAATACACATATAATAAGTCCTTTTATTTCACAGGCTTGAGAACACAAGAGCTCACCAGAACCAATGCCAACTCTCTCATTTCACTGTCAGCCCCGTCCGCTTTATTTCCCAGACAATTTGAATTGCTTCACTTAATCACAACATAAGCAGAATCCATGAGAATATATACGAGCAACGTTCCATCAGTCCGCTGTCTTGAGTGCCACTGAGAGGCTTTTCATAACGCCTTCTGTCTATGGTGCACATATTTCTCCCCTTCCAAATCCTCCTTTTGCTATCACGCCTTTGAACTTTTACTCTGGACAGCCTGCTAGGCAGGAAGATCGATGGATACATTCTTGGCATGCTGCTCTTGTTGCATGCCAGTAATTATGCTGGTTTTTGACAGTAATAAAGATTTGACTTGATTTGCATGCCAGTAAAAAAAAACAACGGGTGTACAACAAATGACACTTTCTTGGGATGGGGTTTTGTTTTTTTTTTGCAACTTTCCATATGTGACGGTGTGACCCAGTTCAATACAGGCAGTCCTTGACTTGCGACCACAATTTGACCCAAAATTTATGCAGCCGAGTGAGACATTTGTTAGGTATATTTTGCCCCGTTTTACTACCTTTCTTGCCACAGCTATTAAGTGAGTCACTGCAGTTGTTATTAAATGTGAATCTGGCTTTCCCTTTGACTTGGCTTGTCAGAAGGTCACCAAAGGTGATCACATGATCCTGGGACGTTGGGACCGTCATAAATATGAGTCAGTGGCCAAGCGTCTGAATTTTGATCATGTGATCAGGGGGATGCTGCTGCTGCTGCAAACAGTCGTAAGTGTGAAAAATAGTTATAAGTCACTTTTTTTCATTGATGTAACTGAATGGTCACTAAATGAACTGTTGTAAGTCGAGGACTACCTGTAATCCTCTCAGAAGAAAATGGGCAACCCTTTTAAACTGAAGGGAAAATGTACTAAATAAGTACCATGCATTTAACCAGAAAAGCAGCTTCTTGGAAGCCTCAGTTGCGGGTAAGGGTGCCAACAGGTGGGAGGGGGAGGGTCCTGTTCTGTCAATCAGAACATATTGTTCAGTGATCCTAGCTTTGCTTCTTTACTTAATCAAGAATATTGTGTGCTTTCATATTGGCAGTACTGGATTCCACTTGCCATAACATTTTGTGAAGGAGACACATAGGCTTTATTAAAAGAAAAAAAAAGCCTAGTCTGGAAGGATTCTTAATTGCTAGACCTAAGTTATTTCCTCAAATTGTTCAATCCGGCATTGAGCGTGCCTGCAATATTAAAGCAAACACACTTTATTCTGTTTTTGTTGGCACATTGGGTTTCCCCATGTATGATGGTGTTATTCTTATATAAATCCTGTTTGATAAATCTGATTCTGGGCCTGTTTAACTATAATAGCCTACGTTGATTACGCTGCTATCGTAACAAGTATAATAGGCCGAACTGATCAGAGAACCTAAAACTTAAACCCTAAAATATTTGGTTTTTATACCAGTGGTGAAATCCTGCCGGTTCTGTCTGGCTCATGCGTGCTGGTAGCGC
>JANHFK010001966.1:77956-90277 GCA_036250565.1 Sibynophis collaris | reverse complement strand
ATATCATTTATTGTTATCCTTGCAACATCAGAAAGGTCACACATAGCATTTGTATTTAACTGGGAAGCCCATTCCACATGCGTAGAAATTCCGAGGTGCAGTTTTAAAAATAAAATAGGTGCATTTTTATTTACAGTTCTCCAGTTCTATGAAAATCAAATTTCTTCCTTGGTAATTTTTTTTTAATGGTTTAGATACATGTATATCTAAAGGAACTAGCTTTTTAACTGACAAAGTTCCACAACACAGTGAACTTTAGGATTCACTAAAGTTAGGATTCGCAGCTGCTTTAAAGCACATGCAGAGATTCTTACGTAATTTCTCACACAGAATTTTCTTCTAAGGAGAACATTATGGGCTTTGTAATAAGTTGTCGATGACTCATAGTGGCCATATAAATAGTTTTCCTCCATGCTGATCTGTCCCTATCTTGGTCATTCGGGGCATGCATCAGGGCAGTCATCACCACTCACTCTCTTTCTTTCCATCTTTCCAGAGCCTTCTCCAGAGAAAGAAAGTCAAAACACCTAGGAAATAAAAATGACAGCTTGAATGTCAAAACATGTCCCTTGCCACACACACCCATGTGTTCAGAACAACAAGTAGCGGTGGTTGTTGTTTTCCAACAGTAAGAGATAGTGGGGAGGAGGGGAAGGAGAGAAAGGAATGTACCAATCATTGCCCTAAAATGATTGAATCACCTAAATATTTCTTCTAATGTATATTCTGGGTAGCAATACTACCCAGTTTGTCCCTGAAGACTGGTAAAGGATAAAGCTTTCTACATCAATGTGCTTTCCTCCTGATTGAAGAATGAGAGAACCACATGTTTTCATGGCCATGAAGTGGCCAAAGTGAGGCATGAATTTAGTGCAGAGTATTTATGTATCTATTTGATTGATTCGTGTGCTGCCCATCTTGTCTAGAGGCAATTGTTCACCTAAGCAAAGGAAGCAAACAGATTTGTGTGTGTGTGTGTGTGTGTGATACTGACTCAAACGATTAAGATCAAGTTTATTGATAAGATTGCTTTGGGGATCTAGGTAGCAGAGCTTAAACTGTAGGAGAAGGGTAGCTGATGCAAGAATTTCCTACAGGGAAGTAAGAAAATAGCCATCTCCGAGCGTTATGGAGCTCTAATGTTACAAATGAGAAAAATGTCATGATTTTGGCTGCATCACAGCTGAGCTGTATGAGGAATAAAAGGAGAGGCATAAATGCCATATCTCAAGAGACCTGAAGCTCTCTAGCAGAGGCTGTTGAATTAAAAGTTAGTTATTTCATGCATCAGCAAATTCATCCAAGGAAAGGAATGTAAAAATCAGGACCAGGAATTTTATGACTTGTAAGGACAAGACATTTTATTGCATCTTTGGAGACTCTCCTCTCGTTGCATGACAGCCTTTCATCAGAACAGAAAGCTAATATTAATGGTATTCTTTTTTCAGCATTGCAACTGGAAGCACATGATAAGAATAGAAAATATTTACTTTTAGGGCAAACCTAATTTGGCATGGATATCTAAGTATTCTTTCCTCCACTTCCTCTTAGTAAAAAGCCTGCATTTGCATCCCATTCCTGATGCCGATTCTCACATCCGGATGAAAGAACCAGGATGTGTAGCTTTTTCCCCCATGATGAAAAGGCACGTGAGCAGGGCAATTTTAAGAGTTTCTTTCTTTCTTTAGGGAACACTTGTGTATACTTTTTTGCCACTCAGATTGGCAGAGTGCCAAATTTGTGTTTGGTTTGAATACGCAAGATCAAACTGCGTGGCACTTTCAGACCTACCTCACACAATGTGGCTATTGCGGGTTGTTTTTGTTTTCATTTGCTTTGCGGCTATTAACCATATTTATTGGCTTGTTATATTGGGTGAACTCAGACAAATGTAGTAAACGGTTTGTCTCTAAGGCTGCTTCCAGTTGTTTCTTAAGCCAATTTCAGATATGGGATGCATCTGCAATGGGCCAGAAAGGACAGGAAGACAAAACGGAAAATGACCCATACTAGACAATGAGCCTATCAAAAAGTGAGGATCTGCTCATAATTTATTCAATAAGACTTACATTAAAGCAAAACTCAGCATATTGTGCAAGTTAACCCTTATTATGTAATGGAGCATACTGTAGTTAAACACTCAGGTAAACCAAGCCTCAGTTTGTATGAAGAAAGGAAGGTAGTGCCATCTACTGAATCAGGGTTAAGTCGCTCAATATTCTCTACAGTGGCTGCAGACCTCTCAATGTCCCATTTCAAATTTCTCTGAACTTGGCTGAATCATGAACCTTCTGCAGGAAGCAATGACCTACCACTGAACTGCAGGATGTTTACCCTCCCTCCAAATAGATGGTCACTTATCAGGAACAATCTTCAAGCTGAAAGGAGGCACCTCACCACAAAGTAGAAGTAGGCCTCATCTGAAAAGTGGACCCTGCTCCTATGACATCTCTGCACAGATAATGATAGACCCAACCAAATAGCACTAGTAACAGCGCTTAGACTTATATACCGCTTTACAGTGCTTTACAGTCCTCTCTAAGCGGGCTTAGTAATCCATAATCGTATGGATTCAGACAGCAGAGTGACTCAGCCCAGCAGAAGGAAGCCAAAGCAAAACTGGAATCCTACAACATTATGCTGCAGTCAAGCGTCCTTCCTCTAGACGAGTATTTTGGAATCACAGATGTTTTCAGTCATTTAATTCTGCCTCCAACTACCTCGTTTAAAATTGTGTTCATGGCTTTTTGAAACACAATTATGGAATCACTATTCTGAAATGCTTTTGTTAACAACATACAGCAATGCACGATGGCATGAAAGGAAACACGCTGTGGTTGTCATGGTACCACATATTTCAAAATTCAGATTATTGCTGTACAGAAAGATTTCAGGCATATATTTGGCCTTTGGCTAATTGAATACACAAGCAAAGTATATTACTGTATATAGAGCCAGTTGTCCAGTTACAATGTTTTGCTGCGGGTAAGTTGCTCAGTTGGGGCTTAACAAAACTCCTTATGTTATTTCAAACCAAGGTATTCTGGATAGTGAAACTTGGAAATATGGGAAGTGTCTTAGAGACCATCTGTATAGCCAAACTTCCTCCAATCAGGTGCCCTCGGGATGCATGCAACTACTACTTCTCCAATTGTGAGCCAGCCTGGAGTTCTGATCCAACCTATCTGAAAGTTCCCAAGTTCAGAAAGACTGTCCATGAACAAGTGCCCCCCAGATATGTGCACCTCCCTTGATGACACTTGGAATTGGTAAGATCACACTTGGAATACTTCATCCAGTTTTGGTCACTACAGTGTAAAAAAGATGTTGAGATTTTGGAAAGAATGCAGAGAAAAGCAACGAAGATGATTATGGGGCTAAAGGCTGAAACATGTGAAGAACAAATGCAGGAATTGGGTGTGTCTAGTCTAGTGAAAAGAAGGACTACGGGAGACATGATAGCAGTGTTCTAATATTTGAGGGATTGAAGGAGGTTAAGCTATTCTCCAAAGCACGACAAGGAATATTGGATGGAAACTGGTCAAGGAGAGAACCAACCTAGAACTTAGGAGAAATTTCCTGACAGAACAATTAACCAGTAGAACTGGACCAGTGGCTTGCCTTCAGAAGTGGTGGGTCCTCCATCACTGGAGGTTTTTAAGAAGCCATTTGTCCAAAATGATATAGGGTTTCCTGCTTGAGCAGGGAGTTGGACTAGAAGATCTCCAAGGTTTTCTCCAATTCCGTTATTCAATTCTTTGCTTTCTCAGCAATAGCCATATTGGCTACAAATTCTGCACATTGAGGCCCACACATCTGGAAGGCACCCAGATTTAAAAAGATTGATTTAGTTCATCATTTGTGGAGCAACTGCCTTGAATGATGGTTTCCGTAGCTGAGTGGGCTTCTTGCCTAAGTTGTGCAGAGACGGCAGAAATCTTTTCTGGCATTTCAGATAGTTACATATGTGTTAAACAAGTTTTCCTACTCTGCATCACAATTATCATCTTGGCTAGGAACTCTGGGATTAGTGCAAAATGCAATATGTATTTGCTGAATGGTGGTATAGTCAACCAAACCTAAACACAAACATTTCAAAATGTTCATGTCCATAACATGTCCCTTTTGTCACTAATGTTCAAGTTGTGGCAATGTTTTTGATCCATTTAAAACTAACAATTGTCATGATTAGCACAAAACACACACAAAGAAAAATGATTTCTCTTTCTAATGAATGGGCTATAAAAGAGCACAGATAATGCTTTATTCAAATTAGTACAAGGAGAAGAGAACTGAATAAAAGAGGCATTGAATGATACTTTATGGGTAATACTTTCACCATTCAAGTTAGTACAAAAGGACTGAATAAAATGATGTTGAATAAAAGTAGATAAGTAGATAAAACAAAATGTAGCTTGCAAACTTTTGTTAAGACTCCTGTTAAGACTAAAACTGATCAGTGGAGAAAGACAGGGAAGTGAAGAAAGGATCAGTGGTGGGTTCCTACTGCTTCACTCCGGATCTTACGAACCGGTAGTAGTGGCAGTGGGAGGCTCCGCCCATCATGGACGCTCTGCGCATGTGCACTCCCATTGCAAACCGGTAGCAAAAGTAAGTGGAACCCACCCCTGCTTGGGATGTGAAACATCACTACAAAAATATGAAGGCATTAATCATGAGGCTGAGGGATTGCTAAACACAGTGGGTAAAAGAAGATAAAATATTTATAGATTCCTTAATTTCAATAAAAATATCACAAAAAGAACAGAGCAAAGAGACATTTATATAAAAAAGAAAATCTCACAACCTTTAACAGGAGAGCAAAAGAAGTGATGGACCAGAGGCATAGTGGGCTGCTATTAATCTATTAATACTTCAATGATCATCTCCATATACAATATGCGTTGAATGAATTAACTATTTAGATACTCTTTGTGACATTTCTCAAACTATTTCATTAAATATGAATACACACGTTTCTTTGGATGTTGATAGAGGTCTTTATGCTGCCCTCTTTGCAGTAGAGCGAAGACATTGCAAGATGTATTAAATCAATCATTTGTCAAAATCGTGCTTCGTGAAGTCAAACATATGCCTGCTTTTTCTGGCTTGCATTCTGTTCAATATCATTCATTATAGGCCAGGGGCTTTCAGCCTGGAAACACACATCTTTTTTTTTTTTAATCCCTGACACTCAAGTATTTTACAGCATTGCATGGCTCACTGGTTCACAGCACCTTCTGTTGCCATTTACTCTATATAAATAGCATCAAGTCTATCAGGGAGCAATATCCGCTAACTGTAGGCCTTGAATAATTTCCTGATATATTATACCTTTCATTAAATACTGAACCTGGCTACTGTTTTCTGTTTCAACATATTGCAATCAGGAATAAATCATACGTGAAATGCAAAATGAGTTTGGAATCACCTGGTGCAACTGGGCAATAGAAAAAGAAAAGCTTAGACTGATTTTATTCCATTAACAGAGGGGTTCTCTGCAGAAATCAGCAGGTAAGTCATTTTGTCAGTGACTAAAGAGGACTCCTGGGAATTTTTATTAAAGGGTTAGCAATAGGAGGGCAGGCTTAAAGTTTTTACCATACTGTGTAGCATTAATGAAGGTGTTTACAACTGTCTAAATAAGACATCACTGGAATACAAAGTAGGCTGTGATATGGTTGGTAAAGGAAGAAATACAATATGGGGGCTGAAAATGAATGAAAAGAAGCACTTCAGAGCTCATGGATCTCTTCCAAAGCATGCTTAGCTTTGATACACACCAGTAGTGGGTCCCTACTGGTTCTGTCCGGTTCTTAGAACCGGTAGTAATGGCGGCGGGAGGCTCCGCTCACCTGCCCAGATGTAATCACTAGCGCTCTGCACATGCGCACAAGCTTCTGCGCATGTGCAGAAGTGCTGCGTGTGAGTGAAGCAAGTGTGCGCACGCTTTCCCGTTGCGAACCTGTAACGATGGTAAGTAGAACCCAACTTTGCTGGTGACCGATTCAGCTGGACCCAACTGGATGTGCCTAAGGTAGGACTAGAACTCAGAATCTCCCAGCTTGTAACCTATTACTTTTAACTTCTGCAGCAACCTAGCTTTCGGATCTTAATAGGATCTTAACTCTCAAACAATGCTAATTAGGTACCCTTATATTTTGAAGTATTTTCATCAATGAAGGGACCTTCCTTTTGATATGATACAAATTGTCTAGGCTATGCTAAACAGATACATTATTCACTGAACATTAGTCCCAAGAGTCCCAAGAGGATTGATGTATTTTGTTCACAGTGAATCAGTTTGCTTTGTTTTAAACAAGACAAATAATATACTTTGTCTTTAATGAGAAAAATAATTACTCAATTTAAATCCTCATGAATGTTTTTTAATATGTCTTTACTAGATGTCTATGGAGATTCTCACTCATCCAGGTCATGGTTGTCCCAAAGGTAAAGCAAGAGGCAACTGGACTTTCAAGAGGCAACTGGACTTTCTGGTTTTTCTTTGAAGACATTTCACTTCTCATCCAAGTAGCTTCTTCAGCTGTGACTGGATGGTGGGGAATGGAAGGATTTATACTCCTTGCAGACACCTGGTCATTTACATTCTTTTAGCAGGTCATTAAGGTCACCTGAAAGTTTATCAGGGTCATCTGAGTGGTGCTACAACACAATCCTTTCAACAATTCCAAGAAGGCTCCACAGCAATTTGCACCACTTAGGTGACCCTGATGTAAACATATAAACCTCCAGGTGACCTTAACGACCCACTAAAAGGATGCAAATGACCTACAAGGTCTTCAAGGAGTGTAAATCCTTCCATTCCCCACCATCCAGTCAGAGCTTAAGAAGCTTCTTGGATGAGAAGCGAAATGTCTTCAAAGAAAAACCAGAAAGTCCAGTTGCCTCTTGAAAAAAGCACCTTTGAGTCTTTACTGCATGTGCCTTTATGACTGGGACAGGAAACTATGGATATAAAATTATTTTTAGTCAGGCTATGGAAGTTCATAATGTTTTCTAATTTGTTTATGCTAAATTGAGATTTCCTGGAATTTCTATAATTTTCCCCAACCACATAGCTTCTTTGGTTTCTGAGGTTTTTATATACTGTGGCAGCTTCTCCCATGCATTTAGAATGTTCATAACATTGTCATTTTTTGACATTACAAAAACTTCAACTATTATAATGAAGAAATTCTACAACCTCTATAAGCACTGGGATTCTGTGATATCAGGCTCAAACCACATACAGACAACAACAAAATCAGGTGCAGATGAAAACTGATAGTCATAGGAATCATAGTAGGTATGGGAGGGGGAATTCAACCATTTAACTTATTGGATTTGCACAGTGTCTGGAACCATAAACTAGCCAACTGCATTTTGTTCTATGATTTTGTATGAACCCCTCCAAATTGCAGTCTTGTATAGGTTTCAATTTCAATTTGATATTTGCAGGTGATAAAATTTGAGTCAAATTTAATTTTGAGGCAACAAAATTAAATTTGAGATTTGATGTGATAAAAGTTTTTACCACAAAATAAGAAAAGATCAAAACAATTCATTTTTGGCCAAATGGGATGGTGGCATGCTAGAATCATGACATTAATTCAACTAGAGATTTCAAAAGTCTCTCCAGGAAAAACAACAACCCTGAAATATTCTTTTAATGGTGAATGTACCAGGGAAGAGAGCCTAGCCCCGCCCATCAACTTCTAAACAAACAGAAAAAAAATGCTGAATTAATGCTCTAACGACAGGCAGCAGTTCAGATCTGAAGTTTTAAAAAAGGTGCTTTGGAGGAGGTGTGAATGTTCACATGGCACCTATAAGAAACTACATTATTTTCTGAAGCCACATAGTACTGCACAATTCCAGCAAAACACATGCTTGAGTTAAAGATGTGCCAACCAGATGTCCACGCTTGCTCCGAAGCACTTTTTAGCACCCTGTTGGATATTCCTTAACTCAAGAAGTCACTTCCAAGACTCAGCAGTCTGGAACATGGTCCAAATAACTAATGAAGGATTTCCAATGACCATCGAAGAGTAAGCAGTGATAAGAATAGTTCTGAATTTATGTTAACTCTGAAATCCTTTACAGTGGTACTTTGGTACTTAACTGCTTTGAAACTCATAGAATTTTGGCACGTGACGTATTTTGATGTGAAAATTTTGCCCCGGTATTCATCATTTGTTTGGTACTCGATGCATAAGCTAGAACCTGTCAGAGTAGGCTGCCTTGTGATTCACTACATTATTCCTTATGGGAAAAATTTGTTTGGTACTCATCATTTTTGGTAGCCATTGCGCCTCCTGGAACCAATTAACGATGAGTACCACACTATGCTTCTCATTTTAAAAAAATCCTTCCAAATACTCACTTATTATTCTACATTTTATAGTATTCTTTCCTTTTCTCAACAAAATAGGGCTTATTCTCAAATAAATCACACAGCTATCCTAAAGGAGTCTCCCTCTCACAATAAGATTATTAAATCCAGGATCTGAAATTACCCAGCTACACCACTTCACATAAACCAAACAGACAGCAGACTTTTGATGTTGTGAAAGGGCAGCACATTATTAGTTATTTAATATATATCTGTTGAAGTTCCAGGAAAGGAAAATGTGCTTGTATGTTATTGTTTTTGTTGATTCTCTCTCTCTCTCTCCCCGCACCCCCGATGCTTCACTAACTGCCATTGCTCCCATTTCCTTCCTAATTCTGAGCTTGACCTGAGTCTTAAAGACACAACGAAACTCTGAAACTGGAGTCCTGGGGATTATTATAAGTGAGCAAGAGTTCCACCCTTCAGCTTGTTTCCTCCTTTATCACAAACCCAGCTGATTAGAGAGGAAAGCCTGTTGCTTGGCGCCTTCCCATCCGGTGTGTTTTCAATACCTTAATGCTATTCGGTCCAAAAGTTCACACTCGTATTATACGATCTACTTTTTATAGCAATTCCCTTTTACAGTAAGTAAAGGCAGGCCAACACCATGCCTCTTGGCAGCCTCGGGTGTTTTGTAGTCTTTTAATACTGAAATCCATCATTCAGTTTCCCCAACGTTCTCTTTCCCTGTCAGTAAAGCTTTTATTATTTTTTTCCCACCTCATCCTCAGAGGGTCTTTGAAAGTCTTTCAAATATATCGTATTTGTTTTTGAGTGTCTTCCCTGGATACATGTGGTAAAGGGCGTTGTTGTTGACTGTCCCTTTACAAGTTTGTGTTAAGGCATGTACATTGTACTGTAGTTTCACTGGTTACCCCCAACTCCTGAAGAATCTGCCATACAGGGGTAATACCCCACTTCTGCAGGACAACCCCTCCCCTTCCCCATCATATCTTAAACTTTTTAACTGCTTCTTTGGCCCTCCTTATGGGCTCCTTATTTGTGCTATAATTGAAGACCTGTCCTTTCCATCTCTGTGAGCATCTGCTTTCTGATTTAAGAGACTGCCCGACACATTTCCATCTCTTAGCCCAGGGGTGTCAAACTCAAGGCCCAGGGGCTGGATCTGGCCTGCAGGGTGCTTAGATCTAGCCTGCGGAGCTGCCCTGGAAACAGTGAAGGACTGGCCCGTGGTGCCTCTTCCAGTGAAAATGGAACACGGGAGGGCCGCATGTGTCCCTCCCCAGTTCCATTTTAACTGGCAGAGGGTTGCAGCCAAAAACGTGGTGCCTGTGGTGGTTCAAGCGAAAACAGGCTCCCGAGCTCCGTTTTCATGGCAGAGAGGGCTGTTGCAGACATCAGGAGCCCGTTTTTGCTGGCAGAGTGTTTGGGCTACCACAGGCGCCCCTGACACTAGTGACGTCGAGCTGGCCACCCCACTCCACTCCCACAAGGTAAAACACACCCATGATGCGACCCTTAATGAAATAGTAGTTTGACACCCTTGTCTAAGACACCCCTGTCTTAACCCTAAAATAAGCTCTAAGATATTAGCTTGAAATCCACCATGACAACATTTGTAGGAAAACACAGTGATGTTTGACCTGTCACATAACATCCCAGGGTATATCTGCAAACCAACCAAAATACGCAGATGAGTGAGGGTGTGGAGAATTTGCACACACCATATTGTTGGGATGTGGTGCTGTAAAACTCAGGAAGTGGCAAATATGGGCAGGGAGAATAAGCACTCATTGGCTCATGTTCCCAAATAGGTTGGGCTGCATTATGATTGGCTAAAGTGTTCTCAGTGTACTCTGGTAATAAAAGAAATGAAGGCACTGGGAAGGAACATAGAGAGAGAATAATGAAAGGAAAATATGTGATAGCAATAAAGTATGTTGGGAAAGACTTGTGGTAACATCTTATTCAGCAGATTGATCAAACGGCAGATTATTTTTGGTATTGCCTTTTCTTTTCAGATTTTATTTAGCAAGTTATACTGTAGATCAAATGTTTCACCCACCATTTGCTTGTAATCATGCATTTTAAAAAATCCACAAAACTGCTATTGTTTGAAATATTGCCTAAAAAGAAAATAAGATTTAATTCCTGGAAACTGGGTCTTCCTTTTGCTTGTTTCGTCCTACAATTATGCTGTAATTTTGTTTTAAAGTGATCTTTTTCTATTGTCAATATTTCTGAGAACCTCAGTGTTGCAGAAGAAGATCAGTTGTATGGGACATAATATGTTTTCTGACTCAGCTATAATGAAATTCTCTTTATTCGGGGAGTGGAATTTATTTTCTTGTTTCTTGTTTTCTTTTTCTTTTCACGAAGATATTTATACAGTCACAGAACTGAAGTTCAAGAAGATGGTACTATCAAGCTGAGAACTGCCTAATACTAGCCAAAGGAGAAAAACTAACTTGATCAACAAAATCTCTTCCACTTGACCAGAGTAGATCCCACCCCTCACTGCAATTCTTTTGACATAGCTACTTGCTTCCAAATGGTAAAATGGATTTATATTAGCTTAGATATGATTGCTTCAGTCCTGTGGTATCTGTTATGCTTAACACTACTTATGATATCAATAATGTAAACATTTTAATTTATATATAATGACAATAAGTCAACAGTAAATGAATTTGAATGGGAGTAAATGTGTGCTAGGGGAAGAGACAAGAAAGAAAAGCATAGAAATCAAGGTAGCCAAATTTTATTGTGTATCTGCTTAGAAAAGGGCAGTTCCTTTTGAACACATGTTTAAGGCATAAACCTATACAACTGTTTATCCATGGGGAAGGAATTAACTTAAATCTAAAAAACCAGATTAACTATGGTATACAGTTTATGATGAAAGGCTGCGAGAATTAGTGAAAGGAGATGAGAGATAATGAATATGAGCAACACCATACTGAGAAGTACCGACCGTTACTGGCTCAGCTGATCCACGGGCCACAATTAAAGGGTCAAGCCTCCATGAGGTGACCGGGGAAGGAAAGGGCTGCCACCTGTGCTGGCCATGCCCATCTCCTTCACCAGGGCTTTTTTTGGGGGGTGGGGGTAGGCCATATATTAGCCCCACCCCCAAAATCAGCCTAAGCCTTACTTTCTGGGTAGGTTGTATTTTCGGGAAAACACAGTTGTGTCAAGAATAGATCTTGGCCGAAGACAAAATAGACATAGAAGAAATGGAAGGAAAGGAAAGAAAAAAGAATGTAAGTCGAATGACAAGAGGAAAAGAAAGTATAGGTATGAAAATATGAATGAGTATTATAAGATAGTTTAATTTGCCAGCAGAGTGAATTAAAAAGTACATGTAAGGAAAATATATATATAGAAGCTGTTTGGGATAGGGCAAAAAAGAACTACATTACAAAATACCACAGAATTACATTAGATATAAACAAATGGGAAGTGTGAAAAAGAATGCAGGGTGGAATGAGAAGTAAAAGAGGCCTTGGAAGGGAAATGATACATACAATTTAAAACAATTATTGCTGCAAAAAAAAAATGAGTTGCAGAGTGGTTTTGAAGAAAATATAAAATGTTTTGGAAATTCAATTTGGTTGGGAGACTCAATGTGCAAATCACGGAAATGTTGAACTACCTTTGATACTGAGTCCTAAAAAATGTGAACTTAGACTCCAAACACCGGTACTCTGCCTGAGCAAAGTTTTCCTAAGAACTCACATAAATAAAATTTAAGAGGCAATGTATAGAGAGTCAGGAAGATGCCCTCAATGGAAATACATAGGAATCTTTTCCTAAGAAAAAGGGATTAAAACATTTATTTTTTTTTGAAAAAAGTTTTATTTGTTTTTTTGTGTCTGTGTGTGTGTAGGGGGGTAAAATCAAATAGTCATTTTAAAGAGGAGAAACATCCGCCCTGAGGGCAATACACTCTACGATATAGTAAC
>JANHFK010001965.1:140047-152865 GCA_036250565.1 Sibynophis collaris | reverse complement strand
TGTATGCCGCCCTGAGTCCCAATAGGGAGAAGGGCGGGGTAAAAATAAAATTATTTATTTATTTATTTATTATTTAAGCTTATACGATTAGGACCTTGGTTTGTGATGCCCACATGACAAATCCCCCCCCCCCAACACATGTGATGGGAACAATACCTTCTTCTAACCTATATCTTATTCAGAAGAAGAAGAACCAATACATGACTAAGGCATTCCTAAACCACTTATACCTACAATCTTTTGTTTCATCTTCAGCTGTTGAGTTAGCAAAATCTTACCTTGCTTGCCCTTCAGAAGTTCAGATAACTCTCATGATTCCCAACTTTATGCTGCTTGGGAATTCTGGAAGTTGTATACTATCCTTCACATCATGAAGTACCTGGTTGCAGAAGGCTGGCTTTAAAGCTGTATGCCATCTAATGGAATTGAATAGTTCTTGTCTACCTCTTTCTTTAGCTTTCATGAAACCTTGGGAGATGACATTTTTGATTATGAGATACCAAATGTATTTTTTCTTCTAATATCAAATCTCTTTTTCCATT
The DNA here is from genome assembly GCA_036250565.1 of Sibynophis collaris. Lineage (NCBI taxonomy): Eukaryota > Metazoa > Chordata > Lepidosauria > Squamata > Sibynophiidae > Sibynophis > Sibynophis collaris. The sequence goes on along the minus strand of JANHFK010001965.1, from coordinate 152,323 downwards.
TCCATTTCTATTTTTAATGTCATCTTGCACTGCATTTTGGTGTATGTTATCCTCTTAGATTAGACACATATCTGGCACTATTGTAAAACCCAGCAAAGTGGAGGGAGGAAAAATAGTAGGGTTGGAAGATGGGATAATAAGAGTAAAAACACTGCATTGTGTGTACATAACCATGGGAGAAAATTAATGATGGTTTAACAAAGCATTTTCTGATTAAAAATAAACCTGAAATTGCATTTTTAAACAAGCCAGCACACAGGAAGAAACACAGAGGGCAAAAGTAATTAGCAATGTATTTGGTACAAAGTCATGTAAAGAGCTTAGAGTAGATATATTGCTTGTCTTAGGGGCAACATGTCACTGTTTCTTTCACCATTTTTTTTCTTTTTAATATCTAACCTTACAAAGAAACTTAATGTCTATGGAGATTCTCAGTCATCCAGGTCAAGGTTGTCCCAAAGGTGTTTTTTTCAAGAGGCAACTGGACTTCCTTGTTTTTCTTTCATTCCCATTCTTGGATGAGAAGCGAAATGTCTTCAAAGAAAAACAAGAAAATCCAGTTGCCTCTTGAAAAAAGCACCTTTGGGACAAAGAAGCTTAATGTTCTTTTCCTTGAAACATACTGTAGTTTTATGGATCAGGTGTGTACAGCCTAGCTCTGTAGAATATGTAAGTTTCTATAAAATACAGCTTAATTTTGGTATCTCCAGATGGGTCTGAGGTAGATTTCCAGTCCCCAAACCTAGAAAGTCTTTGCTGGTCAATGTAGATATTATTGAGCTAAATGAATTGATGGGTTATAAAATGGCTCCCCGAGTTCTAGACAAAGCCTGTTTTAATATCTGCAACATCTAGATATGAAGCTCACTCTATGCTGGTCCTTTTGGATTCACACAGCAGACAGGGACATATATGATATGTGCAGTCATCATAGATGGCATATGTCACTGTGAAGACATGCATGTCCTGGAAGAAACAATTTGTAAAGAAACTTTGAAAAATATATTAATACTCAGATGCGGGTGAGGGAAGTTGCAATCAAGTCAGAGTGGAACACACCAAAAACATATTAGCTTTCATGCTTCAAGTAGCCCTCAGCTTAAAAACATTGCAAATAATCAAGTCAAACCTGTAAGCTGCTTGGGAGAGAAATACATGGGCTGCTTGATTCTGTTTGTTTCAATGTTACTCCTTTCCCAAATTATCCCTAAAGAAATTTGGCTTTTAGGAGATGAAAGCTTGCCCATCCCTACTTTAACAGGATCGGGTAATTTGGGACTAACAAATGAAAGAGTAAGACATATTTAGGGGAGACTGTTTTAAAGGGCAGTGGAATTTGCGGAGTGGGGATGGCAGATGGGGGCAGGTGATGTTACATGTAATAACCTTTTAAAAACTTACACTTTGGAAAGACTCTTTTATGGACTTTTGCAATTTACATAATTATCATTTCTAAAGGGCAGGTGAACAAACTATGAGAATCCTATGCAGTCAAATATACAATGAATGTGCTTGTTTGCATAATCTAATGTACAATATGAATTGCTCAAATTCATGCCTATGAATATAGAAGGATCTGATGTAAGTAAATATCAGATAAGAGCATATGGATAGTCCTGGCTTCAAGCCATGATAGGCTTCCTATTTTCATAATTACGTGGAATCATGAATTTCATCAGGTTCACATTCTCCCAACTGTTGATAGCTGCCCACTCTTGTAAGTTTTAGCAATCATAAACTAAAGGTAAATATGTGAGCAGACACATATAGTTATTGAAATGAGTAATTGATCATAAGGCTAGGTAGTTCATTCCATGTGCATGGGTTCCTATATTACCACTTGTAACTGCAAGTAGCTGCACATGGAGAATGCTGAATTTCTAAAACAGTTGGATATGGGAGAATAGTATCTTCTGCCTTTCTGTGATGCATCCAAACAGATGATTCTTAGGAATACTAATGAAAAGACACGTCTTTATATGTTTCTCTTTAATAGACTTCTTTTCATGGTTAAAAACATAGTAAAAATATGAGGAAAACACAGGAAGTTTTGCAGCCTATGTTTGAGGCAGGACACTTACACAATAAATGCTGCACTAAATGCATTAATGATGGCACACATCTCTTTATGCATCCAGTCAGTTACTTGGCAACAAACAAGTGCATTTTTATGCACTTAGAATGACTTTAACTAGCATCTGTACATATTGCTGGGAAAGTTGCCTATCTAATTTGTGCTGTTAAAAATCAGCACAAAAATTATTAAAACAAACTCTTCATGATCATTTACCATTTTCCTAACAGGTATGTCAGCATAGCTTTCTACCAGACCCCATTGCTTCTGCCTGCTCTGGAGTTTTATGTTTGTTCCTTCTGGACATAAATTCCATTTAGAAAGATACAATTTGGTGCAATATGATGATCTGCCAACACCATATCTATATTTGCAGATTCTAGGTTAGTTAAAGTTTGCTCTCATCCTTTTTGAAAGAAACAATACTTTGGAGGTGGTAGGCAATTTGTGGCACTCCGGATTATGCTGTATTATATAATTCCTAGAATTATTGGTTATCGTACCAGTAGAAGTGCTGAGAGACTGTATATTTCCCCAGCATCTGGAATGTGCTGATTTCCATGGTTTGTACTGATGTAAAGGTACAGTTGATTCGATATGAAGAGAACCTATTTTTCTATGATTCCCTGAAAAAAGACAGTTGCCATTTCAAAACCTTTATTCCATCCATTTACTCCTTGCGTCAACAGGTTGCCTTATAAAACCTAAACCCAAGGTACAAATATAAAACTCAATAGGATGCTCGTGATGCCAGAGCACAAGATGTTCTATTTTGTTCCTCTATTGCTCTTCTTGCCCACCTTACTGTGCTGTGTATTGTTAGTTTGAGCCAGGACAGACTTGAAAACAGACAAAGCAAGTCAACTTTTCTCTTATGTCATTGAACATTATTCAGACTAGGCCAACGCTATTCACTCTTTTCCTTCTTCTCCTCAATCTTCTTCCTTTCACTTGTCCTTCAGAAGTAAGGAGGGGACGACACTATGGATCTTGAAATGACTCATCTGGCTTTAGGATGCAATCATGAAAGGGCTTTTCACTGAAAAAATTGAAAGCCAGTGTTTTAAAGATGAGCAGAAGCTGTGTCTGGTTGTTATTAAAGTCAAGAAGCACAGTGGCATTTTCACCTTGAAGTTATTATTGGGCAGAGACTTTCAATCCCAGAAAAAAAAGTCTGAAAATAACAATAAAGGTTTCTAGGAGATCTGAGTGGAGGTTCTCCAATATTCTGCTCTCTGCCTGCCCTATCCTGTTTTGAAGGTGACCTATTTACCTCAGGTTCTAAAGCATGGAAGGGGACGGATAAAAAGGCAAGATTCTCACCACGTGTATAAGCCCTATGCTTTGATAGCTGTGAATGAATTCCTCTGCCTTGTACTGTGAGTAATGTGCCGTTTAAATCCAGCAGGTTTGTGAGGCATTTGTTCCATAACGGTGTGTTTTGGCATTGTGCGATTTGACTAATTAAGTGTATTCATTTGCTTATTAAGCTTTCAATTCTCAATAGGTAATGAGTCATGCAATAAGTATGCTGAACGCTGTATGCTTTATTCAGCTGAGGGAAATAATACGGTTTCAGATAATCGGTTTATTGTAGGGATAAGGCACTGATATATGTAGCTCCCATTTCCATTGGGGTATCTGAGAAGAAAATATCATTATTTGTAATGGGCCCAGCTATGGGCCGGACCCAGTGTGGGATGCCGTGTGTCAGTTTTGCAATCTGAAAGCCACATAGCCTGCATTTCATTGCTTCAATAGGTTCATGCGTGTGCAAGTTCCTTCTGTGAAGGCTTTATGGCACTAAATTGGATTGAAAATAGCAACAGTGTCGATTGAAAACATTTCCTTTGGTAGAACCACAGTGCATAAAACATTTCTGCAAATATAAGGTTAAACATAACAAGTGGCCTAATTTAACGCAAAAGGTAGATTCAGAGTCCTCCCCCCCCCCTTTATCTGAAAAGGTCAGTGAGATCTTTATTTCAGCTTTAGATTCAGCCAGACCAAATGTTCTAGTTAATCAAGGTGGAGGATAATATAATTCATCATTAAGACAGAATTTTACCTCTTGGAGTCGTCTTTGCAATGTCAGTGCAAATAAAAGCAATAACTGGAATACGGAATCTAATTGCCTTTTATTTATAATTCGGTTGTGTATTTAATATATCTGATTCAAAGAATTCTCAAAATTATAATTCAGCATTCCATTATCCGTTTTCCAGCCGAAGCCTACTGTTGTTTCCTTCGAAGCCTCTTTGCAAATGTGATTCTGACTAAAAACCAAAGAATTCATGAGGATTATTAATTCATGTCTACAGTACTCAAAAGGAAAATACGGTCAGGTTAAGTATTATGGGACTGCAGCTAGAATATGCTAATAATGACTGACTACAAAAGAGAACAGGACTTTTCAGTGCCTTAACTACAATTAGTCTTGACTCATCAAAACAAAGCATACTTCTTGAAATTCCATTTATTAAACAGAGTCTGTCCACTTGTGCATGACAGTGCAAAGTGGTTTGAGATGGCAGCTGCCACAACATCCTTGATTTAGTTTTAGAACAGTTTGAGTGTTCATTCTTTCTCACCCAATTAATATTTAAATAAAATGAAATGTATTTTCCTATGGCAGTGATGGCGAATATATGGCACGGGTGCCACAGGTGGCACTTGGAGCCATATCGGTGGGCACACGAGCGTTGCCTCAGCTCAGCTGCAGCGCACATGCGCATGCCGGTTGGTTGATTTTTGGGCCTTCTGGGCCCACCAGAAGTTGGGAAACAGGCTGTTTCCGGTCTCCAGAAGGCCTCGGGGTGTGTGTGAGGAAGGCCGTTTTTGCCCTCCCCAGGCTCCTAGAAAGCCTCTGGAGCCTAGGGAAGGTGAAAAATGGGCCTACCGGGCACACCTTGCCATCGCATACCAAAAGCGGAAGGAGTGGGGGGGATCTCATGCACCTGCGCGGTGGGCGTGGTGCATTGAATTATGGGTGTGGGCACACTCACGTACAACGACCCCATCCTCCCCCCGCTTTTGGCACCCGACGGCAAAAAGGTTAGCCATCACTGTCCTATGGCATAATCGTCTTTTGAAAATAAATGCAAAAAATTTCCGGTGATTTTTTTAAAAAAATCAATTGTTATCTGCCATGAACATCTTTACCCCAGAAACTTTAAGAGCAGCTGATGTAAAAGTAAAATACCCACTAATCTAAAGGAGATTATTCTACTTTGCCTAATTTTTGATACAGATAGTCCTCGATTGAGCACAATTGAGCCCCAAATTTCCATTGCTAAGAGGGACATTTGTTAAGTGAATTTTGCCCCACTTCTGCAACCTTTCTCACAACAGATTTAAAAAAATTAATTGCAGCTGTTGTCTTGGTAACACAGTTGTTAAGTGAATCTGGCTTCCCCCATTTATTTTGTTTGTCAGAAGCTCGCACAAGATGATCACATGACCCTGGGACTCCACCGCCATCATAAATATAAGTCATTGCCAAGCATCTGGATTTTGATCATATGATCACTGGGATACAGGCAGTCCTCCACTTACAACAGTTCATTTAGTGACCGTTCAAAATTACAACAGGCCTGAAAAAAGTGACTTTCGACAGTTACGGCCTTTGCAGCATCCCCATGATCGTGTGATCCAAGTCATGTGATTCATTTAACAACTGAGGCAAGAAAGGTCGTAAAATGGAACAAAACTCACTTTAACAAACGTCTCACTTAACAACAGAAATTTTGGGCTGAATTGTGGTCGTAAGTCAAGGACTACCTATACTGCAATGGTTGTAAGTGCAAAAAAAACCCCCCAACAGTCATAAGTCCCTTTTTTCAATGCCTTTGTATCTTTGAATGGTCACTAAACAAATGGTTGTAAGTTGAGGACTACCTGTATACAGTGCATATGATCAAAGTGATTGCTTGAATTGTTTCTTTGTTGATAATGTATAGAGCCATTACAGGAATTCCTTAGGATCTTTCCTGCTATTTCTGATAGAGGAAATGTTATTTTAGGAACCCTGTTTGCTCATACTTTTCCTTTGTGCAGCTTCACTCAAATAATACTCAAACTATCATTGTCCTTTAGACCTTTATGTCTGACCAGGATAATAGGATTCCGTGGAACAGAGAAAGTACAGTAGGTGCCATCTAGAAATCAAGTAGCTAACTCGTATAATATCTTAGACTTGTGCCTGCAAATTAAATATTGTAGTGTTTTCACTTTGTAGGATATCAGAGAGCAATTGAGGGAGGCAGGAGCAAAATTTTCTATCTTTCATATGAAAAAATGCATTTTTGTCTTTCCCGCAGTTTGAAAAAAATAGTTTTGCACAAGCTTAAAGTTGGATTCTGATTTGAAAGTTGCCATTTTTAATTTTACAACATTTTAGCCCCGGGTATTTGTCATACATTATTTTATACATCTTTAGATCCCATTGATTCATAACAAGTTCCTCCAGGAATCTGCATTTTTAATTGTCAGCTGTTAGAGAAAACAGCAAATACAGTTGTCAGCTGCTCTTAACATTAAAGCAATCCTATGATTGATTGATTGATCAATTGATTACTTTTTTATGCTGTCCATCTCCCCTACAGAGTGATTGTTTTGCAGCAATATCTCTCTCTTCTATGTCAGACACTGCCCTTTGGTCTTGAGTCCTAGTGCACTAAATGCTCAGCTAATTTTTGCTTTGGAGTCTTTGGTGGTCTCTCAGTGTGGTTGTTTGGTTGCAGACATTTCACTACCTGGCTAGGTAACATCATCAGTCCTAGTGAGTGTGAGGTTTGCTCTCATTTTATATACACGGTAGTTTGACCTACCAGGTGTATTTTTTTTTCCTTTGGCAGTTCTTATCAGAAACTATAAAGGAGAACCTCCTCCCCCCAAATTCTGGCATGAGTACTGCATATAAACAGGAAGCAAATCCACAGATGCTAATCTGATGTTGCCTAGTTGGATAATGAAACATCTGTAAACAACAATAATACTTAGAAAGCACCAGAGACTCCATTGTTCAATTCTGGGTTACAGATAATCTCTTCCATTTGCTTTTGTAGGCTGGCTCAGGTAGGCAGGATGTAAGGCAAAGAGAGAGTTATGAATGATTAGAGGGCTAGTATACCTGAGTAGTGATGGTTTAATGGACAGCAGCTGTATAGATTTGGGCTTTAGCTATTCCTTGATTGGTATCCAGTGATTTGCACAAAATTGTTCCTTGTACTATTTGAAAGCAGGTTTCTTATCTTCCAATAGGTAAGTAGCAATTATTATTTTTATAGCATTCAACAATAAAATAGAGGGTATGCACATGCTCTTAAGACCTGGATTGAATTCAGCCGCAGTCATCTTACTCATTCCTGATTAGACAGCTGTGGCCTTTTCTAAGACAGGAAGTTTAATCAAATTACCCCAGTGAGATTTCACCATTCCATGTATATGTTTTACAGACAATTTCCTCATACTTATGCAGGAAGCTTGTAAGGAGGCCAGTAAAAAACAACAACATAAGAATGATTTTGTTGTGCTAAATGATTTGCCAATCTTTTAAAAAGCAACTTGGATTGTGGGTTGAAGAGGGGCTCATGACGGTGAGGGGGGGAATAATTAGGCTCTACATAGGTAAACATAGGTAAGACAGAGGTTGTTACTTCCTTGGAATCTGGCACCAGGCAGAAGTTGGGTGTGAATCTGGTCTCTGCTTAAAGCAAGGATAAGTCTTTACCCTTCTGACATTAAAAAAAACGTTAGTGTATCAAGTATTTTTAATCAGCAAGGACAATATTGTTTGAGCCAGTGTTTATTAGAAGTGACATGTGGCCCCACTATGCAATTTTTAGACTTGGCATTATGCAACTTAGTGTACAAAGCATGACTAATATCCCTGCTGCTTTGAGAACAAAAACTAGAATTGGAGAGTAAGACACCAGAAAGCTTAGCAGAAGCTTTTCAATAGTGGTAAGACCAGCCCTGATAAGTGAAGAGACCTCTGTTAGATATTAATCAAATGGATTCTGCTAACTGTTAGAAGTGTTCTTTGAATTGTTATAAGAATTGTTGGAAAGCTAACAGTTGTTGAATCCTAAAGCTCCTGAACTCAGATCTCAGTTCATTCTGGTATTTCCTTCTTAAATAGGAAGGAGAGCAAAACTATATGAATGAATATTTACATACTACCACTATTTTTGTTCTCCAGTTTTCCCAAAACAATTCAAAGACAACTTGTGATCATCTTAATCTCTGTTCTCTTCACATTCTGAAGGCACAAGAACACTTTGAGTCATTCAGAGTTCATCTCTAGGAAATCAAAAGGACGGTACAAAAACATGAACAGTGTCCCTTTCCCTGAGCTATCATCAGTCCTGGATCAACAAACATATTTTCATCTCACACAAAAGAGAAATGAGTTAAATTGATGGTGCCTGCATCCAGCTGTATTTTCAGTCTGTGTTCTGTACATTTGATTGTTTACAAATAAATACTGAATGGTTGACCTTAAGGAAAAATTCTTAGCTGCAAACATGGCATTCCTCGGTTGCTCTGAAAAGGCTCCTGCAAGTTACCACGATGAAACTATAGCATGTTAGCATTTGCTGCAACCAGGGCGTTCTCCATTATTTCTAAGCATTCTTGCAAATTTACTAGGGTAGCTGGAGTGGGGTTAGTGGGAGTAATTGTCTGGAATTCTTACAGAAAAGTATCAGGAGCAGCATATAGAAGCTGCACAAGGGAGGAGCTGTAGAATGGTGGCTGTTTTGAGATGTGGTGAGGCAAGGCTTCCCAGCAACAGTAAAATAGGCTACCTATAGAATTAAAACATTACAAATGGAAATTTTAGCTGTAGCTGAGCCAGCGACACAGATGACTGTGTGGGATTGCACAGGCACAGAGTTGATTTTTGGAATGGTGCAAAGACACTGTATAAATCAATTGTACCCATATACATACACTGTTTTATGTAGATCTCTAGTAGGAAAGCAAGGCAGATATGAATTGACATGCTGGTCTAGTGAAGAGGTGCAGAACATCTGTTGATTTGAAAGGCCCAGCATGCTTTGCCTGGCACGTTGAAGGCTATGCTTCAAAATTGAGTGTTCCTTAGTGTTCCTCAATAAGTTCTACAATACACCAAAAAGATACAACATTTTCAACCTGATGGGTCATTCTGTGGGTCCACCGAGGGAATGCCGATAGACAATATTTTTGCATTTCTGATACCGAGCAACATTATGTTTTCAGCAAATTATTCAACCACAATATATATATTACAGCAAACTTATCAGCAGGACATGCTAAAATAGCTTGGCTGCTGTGCCTCCATCATATTTAACAATCTGATTTAACAGTCAGAAATACATTGATTCTAATCATGGAGCCTCCTTTGACATGAGTGACACTGACAGACTAGGCTCCTGGAAAATTAGTCTGATCCTTTTAAAACAAAGGATTCACCCTTTATATATATACAGTTGGGTATATATATTGGGTATATAAATATATATATAAATTTACTTTGTCCAAAGACACAATGGGCATGTGAAATAGTTTGCATATGAATATTTAATTCTTAAATACCTTTGTTTTCTCAGAGGGGCACAAGGAGAGTGGAGAAAATGGAAATTACGAGGGTGTTAGCTAGCCAATTTGCTTAAATGTCATAGCAGTAATTGAGCTGCCCAGAAATCATCTGTGCTAGTGGTTTTTCTGCCTTGCCAGTAAGATTCCTTTTGTGCTTAAAAACAGGACATCAGTTAGTGTTTGCTTATTGTAATAAATAGATATTTGGATCAAGTACAGTTTTAGCAGAAAAAGCAAGCCTTTCATTCCTGCAGCATTTTTGGAAACACAGAACCGTCAATCTGAGTTGTCTCTCAAATGTTCATTCAGTTTTACCCATTTCAGCAAATAACCAAATATACCCAAAAGATTAGGCTACAAAGTTATATGTGTGCAAATGCCTTCGTCTGAATGGAATGTATTAATTTTGTATAAGAGTTATTAGGTATTATTTTTTTTTAAAAAAGGTTCAGGACTAAAAGAGAAATCAGTTCAGTTTGGGGAGTGGATTCTGAAAAATACAATTTCCTATATATTTAGTGCAGAACTTATTTTCAGAGGGACAAGCAGAAGTTCAAGTTGCGGGTTCCTTATTCTTGCAATCTCCACTCTTTCTTCTGTCTCTCTAATAAAGCAATAGTAGAGAGGCACCTGGTTGATACACGTCAAAAATCCCAACAGATTCGACTAAGATTGGAAAGACTCCAGCCTGGCATTCTAGATTGCTGCTATTGGTCTGTGCAGATAATGAACTATGTAGGCCAATATCTGACTCAATATAAAAACAGCTTACTGAGTGCAGTGACCCCTGAGTTTTGCAAGGCTCACCCTGCAGCAATTCTATGTGAAACTTTAAAATCAAGGCAAATATAATTAAATTACTTTTTAAAGTTACTTTCTCATTGAAGATTACTTGAATTTAATTGTTCCTAGATATCTTCTTTCAGTAAAACAGCAACATGATGAAAGGAACTGAGGGCTGGTTCACTTTTATAGCACTTGCTTTGCCTGTCTGTGTGTAGTTATATATGAAGCATTTGTGTACTCTGTTGTGTATAAAAAGTACAACGTACTGCTATGACTAAATAACATATTGTTTTTATGCAAGATAGGGCGGTCAAGGTTCCGACTGACGAACTCAACCAAGCCAGCAAATTGAGACAATCAGATCTCTTTAAGCATAACTTTATTGAGTACATTATTTTGGCACGCATGAAGCAAAATCAACTCTTAACTAGTTCCTGCGGTTTTTGCCTAATTAAAGAATGAATTCTTTCCTCCCCTCCCTCCATCAGGAGTGTCACTATAGCAACTCCTTCAGGGCCTTGCCAAACATCTGTTGAGATGACCTTGGTTCCCACGGGATGGTTTCTTGTTGTTTGGGATGGCATTCCAAACCTCTCCTCACCCCAATAGTCTGTGTCAAGCTGAGAAACAAAAGGATGGCTGCAACAGCAGGGCACATTTTGAAGTTTGACAGGGGCCCTTTATGTATTTTGAACTGGTTGATTATTCCTGTTTTATACTCTTTCGCCCATCCATCTATTACAAGCTGCTCTACTAACTTGGAGTTTTAAGATCTCAGAAGCTAAATTAGTGCTTTGATTGCCAAGGACTGAAAGTTCAGATTGCTAGGAAATGACCTGATATACTTGTGTCAACCCTAATCCCCCCCTTTATTTGCAATATTATATTTGCATAGATTTCCTCTTTCATAGAGATGTTCCAGTCTTCTTATAGCAAGCTCAATACAGCTGTCCACTACTTAGCTATTGCCTTGTATAAGTGAAACAGCTATTAGAGATTAAACATTTGTCGTTAGAACTAATGTGCTTTTTAACCGAGGCACTTCCAGCTGCAAGCCAGAGTGATTAATCATTGAGTGATGTAGCGTTGGCATGCATATGTGAATCAGCTAGAATGATTTCTGATCATAATGTGGCAATAATAATAATAATCCAGTCTTTCTGTCACTAAACTGGCAGGTAGGCTTCTTCCCTCCCCTCCTCCATTCCTGAACCAGTCTTTCTGTCACTAAACAGGCAGTTGGACCTCTTCCCTCCCTTCCTCCATTCCTGAACCAGTCTTTCTATCAACTAAACTGGCAGGTAGGCCTCTTCCCTCCCCTTCTCCATTCCTGAACCAGTCTTTCTGTCACTAAACTGGCAGGTAGGCCTCTTCCCTCCCCTCCTCCATTCTTGAACCAGTCTTTCTGTCAACTAAACTGGCAGGTAGGCCTCTTCCCTCCCCTCCTCCATTCCTGAACCAGTCTTTCTGTCACTAAACTGGCAGTTGGATCGCTTCCCTCCCTTCCTCGATTCCTGAACCAGTCTTTCTGTCACTAAACGGGCAGTTGGGCCTCTTCCCTTGCTCCCTCCATTCCTCATTTGCCTTTCTGGCTTAGCCACCGTGAACCAACCCAGGCACCTACCATCACTAATGATGAGAAGAAATCAACAAAATTCCACACCGGATTGGTCATCGCCCGGGTCAATAAGGACCGCGTCAGATGCCATGGCTCCTGGACATCTGTCGAAAAAGGGGCTACAGGGCTCAGATGTAACTGCTAGAGAACCAGAGCGTGCAACTGTAAAGCCACTGAAACAAAAGCGCAAAACTTGGACAACCGAAGAAAACCG
>JANHFK010001965.1:109553-123906 GCA_036250565.1 Sibynophis collaris | reverse complement strand
CCCAAAAAAAGAAAGAAAGAGAACAAAAGACACAAAGTTGGCAAATTTGGTCCAATAGAAGGCCCAGTCATAGTTAGCGCTAACATTCCGCATCCAAAGAGGAAAATCCTGAACCGCCGTCAGCAAAGTTGTAAAGAGACACAACAGCAGACGATGCAAAAAGGGATGAAGATTTCGGGGGGAAGGAGGAAGGCAGAGAAACGGAGTCACGGGGAGGGGTGTTCATCCCCAAAGACCCCCCCTCCACCCTCCCCAATTGGTGTTTCCTTGTAGGGGCTACGTCGATCAGAAATGGTGCCTTTGAAAGAAATTTCCCATCGCTTCCTTCTAAAACAAGACTCGGCTATCGCTGGAGCGAAAACTCAAGTTAATCGGGTTTGCCTTCCACTCAAAACATCCCAACCCTTACATTAAAAAAAGGCTTATGGGGACACCCCATTTCCCCCAAACATTTAGAGTGCCTGTCAGCCACAGATCTGACGTATCGAACCTATTAGAAACGGAAGAGACGCTCCTGCTGCAGGTAGCCCCTTCCCCTTCAATGCTGAATAGTCATTTCTCTTGGGGGCGTGTGTGTGTAAGGAATCGTCTTCTCGTGCAAATGACCCCCGTCGTTAGAAAGGATGAATAGATCCCACTTTGGTTGAAAACGTGGTGGTGTTTTGTGTGAATAGTCTACCACAGTGCTGGACTTGCCCAGATGTGACATCTGACTTGCAAGGTAACACTGGTGGTGAGAGAAGGCCTAGGATGACACTGCAGGACACCACTCATTTCTTATGGGAAGATCTGCCCCCTGTGGTGCACTCTGGATAGTGCACCAGCATCAACAGAACAGACTGACAATCGTCAGCAGCTAAACTACTACTCTGTAAATAGCACTGTACTCTCCTGGCTAATGTAACATTGCCGTATGCTAAATAAATAAAGCTAAACCTTTGTTTAAAGAAGGTCTGGAATTTGAAAAGGTGTTAGGTTTGCATATCTAAGACCTGGCAATTGTTCTGGAAAGTACTGGTGATTATCAGGCATTATGCAGCAGTTCTGGAGCAGGATTCTCTGCAGAACCCAGGTGTCCAGTCTCTCCTTTACATCCAGAGTCAAAATATCCACTGAGGTTAGTGCCCAGAGATTTCAGGGAAGGGGGTTATATTTGGATCAGTATGGCAATTGTCATTACAGCACGCTAGATCATACTGATAGCAAAAAAAAAATGTATTGGCAAAAATTAGAAGATCTAAATGGCTTCAGTGGTTGATTGGAGAAGGCAGCATCGTGAAAACATGTTTAACAAAGATGGGGCATGTTGGTGCTGTCCAAGTTAGGAGAATATCAGCTTGAGTCCTAAGAGTCCCTCCAGGCAGATTCATTTTATATGGGTTATAAGGGGAGTTGAAGGGTGTCTGTAGGATTTCTGATAATTAACACAGTAGTGTTCCTGCAGGATGTTCTACGGTAGCTAAAAGGGAAGCTTTTATGTTACTTTGTATGTTTACATGTACCAAGGAAGATGACCCACTTTGGGTGATGGGTCCTGGAATATCTCGTCTCCAGAACTCATGACAGTATGTGTGGATGTTATTGAGAGTTCTTTATCTAATTTGCAGGGAATCTGTAACTCCTGTTGTTAGGATAATCCTTGTGTTCTGCCCTTCTATATCTTCTATATTCTTTGGACTGTTTTAAAAACTTATAGTTGTACTTCCTTGCCTGATCTGAGCACCTACCGGTTATGATACCTATTCTGATTGCATATTTCCATCCTAGTAAAAACACAGAATTTATTTGGTTAAGATAGTGGGACCTTCTGTATTGTTCTCTGAAGTAAACCATATTCATTTATTTTGTCCCAGCCTGTGTTAATGTCCTAACAACAGATAGTCCTCAATTTACAACAGTTCATTTAGTGACTGTTCGAAGTTACAAGGGCACTGAAAAATGTGACTTATGAACATTTTTTACACTTATGACTCTGACAGGATCCCCATGGTCATATGATTTTAATTTGGATGCTTGATAACTGGTTAATATTTATGATGGTTGCATTCTCCCAGGATCATGTGATTACCTTTTTCAACCTTCTGATAAGCAAAGTCAATGGAGAAGTCAGATTCACTTAACAACCATGTTACTAATTTAACAACTGCAGTGATTCACTTAACAAATGTGGCAAGAAAAGTCGTAAAATGGGGAAAAACAACAAATTTCTCAGTAACATAAAATTTGGGCTCAATTGTGGTAGTAAGTGAAGGACTACCTGTATTTCTCTTCACTGATGGGATAACTATACTAGGTTTGGTTTCTTGCATTCTTGCATTTAATAGATACATAAATATTGGACAGAAATGTAATCTTGTATTTTAGTTTTGGCAGAAAATATATTTCCATCCACTGTGTTAAATGTCGTAAATGGGGAGGGGGGGAGGAGAGAGAAGCAACTGAACCATATAGTATTCAATAAGGATGCTATGTATTATTCAAAAGAACTGTAAATACAGTTACTGGTATGTAAGAATACAATCTCAGTTCCATTATAATCAAATTCAGCCTTGTATGCTCTTCTGCTATGTCATCCTTCTCCAAACCCAATAAAGCTGCTCAAAATAGAAATTAATGGAGGTTCTGTCAATGTGATTTCAAAATAGATTCATGGTAACCATTAATTCGTTTCTATGACACCCAGTCTGAGTATGTTCTTCTGCCTGACTCCCACATAGGCTCTTAGTATTTTGTTTGGATGAAGACAAGTTATATTGAAACGTGAAATTATCTGGCACTGATTTCTAACCCTAATACTTCTCAGGTTAACCCATTAACTTGACACATAGCATGCACCATACCAGGTCTGAAGGGTGGAAATGGACAAAATACAGGTAGTCCTTAATTTACAACCATTCGTTTAGTGATTATTCAAAGTTATAGTCAGTGGCACTGAAAAAGTGATTTATGACTAGTCCTCGCACTTATGGCCATCAGAGCATCCCCATCAAAATTTAGGTACTTGGCAACCGCTGTGTTTTAATGATGGTTGAGGCATCCCAGGATCACCATTTTTGACCTCCCCAATGGGGGAAACTTAATGACTATGTGATTCACTTAACGGCAACAATTTGCTTAAGAATCATGGCAAAAAAGGTCATAAAATCCATGTAACTCACTTAACAATCACCTTGCTTAGAAACAGAAATTAATTTTAAAAAATTTTATTGAGCTACTAAAGAGAAGCTGCAAAACTGCCAACTAGCATTTCGCTTACAAAATCTCTAACTCAGCTGAGTGGCAAAAACTTCCTCCAAAGGGGAAGCAGAACTCTCAGCCCTGGAGGCCATCTTTTTCTTTGGATCTTCACTTAGTGCTGTGGGAAACTGGGAGGGGGGATAGGATAGAGTGGTGGAGATATTTAGCCATAATAACATTCCTTTCTCTGAGAGTCAAGGACATTTGGCCCTACACCTTGCCCACTGGCGTGACTGGGAGGCATCTCCAGTTGGGATGGTGCATTAATTGGACCATGTGATGGACATGTGGGTGCAGGGGGAGGGACTTGGACTTTCTTTTGGGTGGGGGAAACCTGGAAGCTTTCAGATTTGGGTTTTCTGAGAGGTACCAATATGACATCTCTAATAAAATAGAATTTTGAGGAATTTCTAGTCTTGAAGTCTTCTTTCATTGAGGGTGTTACATGGAACCCTGACATCAACAAGAAGTCTAGCTTGACAACCATGCCCAGAAATAAATATTTTCAGCTAATTCTGTTCACATCACTGAAACAAGAGATGCATAGCTGGCACATATTAAATAATAATTAATAAATAAAATAATAAAGACTAATAAAACTAAAAGAGAGAGTTTGGTGTATAGGAGTTATTAATGCATCAAGATAGAAACCATGAGACCATGAGTTCTACTGCCACCTTAGATACAAACACCAGCTGGATGGTCTTGGGTCAGTCACTGTCTTTCAATTCTAGGAAGGAGACAATGAGGGAAAAAAAACTTCTGAAAAAATCTTGCAAAACTGTAAGGCAATCCAGGCAATCACTAGGAGTTATAAAGTAAGGCACACATATACACAAAACACCTGTCCCTCACCCAAAACCTCCTTAAAATATAGACTATTATTAAATGTCTATTTAAGTAAAACTGTTTTATTTCTGTGTATAAAAACAGTACAGAAAAATTAAGTAAATGTCTACAATGAAAGTATGACAAGCCATGACACAATTATTAAGAAAAATTACTTCTTCTCTTAGTTTAGCTTCTCTTAGACTTTCTACTGATAGTATAAAGTAAGAGAGTCTTCCAAAACTGATTTTAAAACAGCATCCTTTGATTAATAGAAAATATTACTTTTTCCAAAATAGATATATCAACATTTCTGACAACCATTTCTTAACATTTGAAAGAATATTTTTCCAATTTTTCAGTATATTTCTTTTAGCCACTTCCCATATTCAATACAACTATCATTCCTGATAAACATATTCCAAAGCTTTGGTATATAATTCATCAAAATTTCTAGCAATTAAATACTTCCACATAAACCTACTTATATACACTAATTAACTCCTGTATTCTAAAAGATATCAAATAATCACATGATCATTGAACCTTCAATTTTATACCTACAACAGACAAACCCTGATATCCATCCTTTCAAATATTTTTGTTGGGGAGTCCAGTACACCCTAAATACATTTATATGAATAATTTCAGATCTTAAAATTTTATGAATTCATTGATGCATCATTATCTGAGATTCCATTTTAGTGTATGTTTGATATAATATCCACACTTTAAAAATATTCTTGAACTATTGATAGAACAAAGTAACTAGGAAGTAGGAAGGAAGCGATATCTTGGCAATGATAGTGTTAAATCTAAGTAAAGATTGCTTCTTTACTTAGCAAAATTAGAGGAGTAATTTGTTTCACAACACTCCTTGAAGACTGGTGATTGCTTCTGTATGCTTCTCTACAGTCCACTTGCTGTGAATCTTTTCTTCTTGGCCAAGACAATGTGAATCTTGGGCACAGCAGCATAATTTGGAGGGAAGGTTTCTTGGAGAAGTAACTATCAATCCTGTTTACTCAGAATCATTGCATGATGCTGGAAAAATAGAAGTGGTTTCTCTGAGGACAAGTAAACAAGAGAAATAGCTGGCAGGTCTGCACTAGAAACTTTACCTTGAGAAAGATGTTCTAGCTAGTGCTTATTCCAGTCACTAACAAGTAACTTGTGAAAATCATGAATATGATTCTGCCCAGAAAATTGTTCCAGTAATCTCATTAAAGAGGGTAAAAATAACATCAGAATGCTTTGCATCTTGTGCATTACTTCCATTTTGTGTTTTAAGTCAGTCTGGACACCTGGAAACTACATGGACAAGTCCCCCAATTCTTTCAGCACAAGTTTCCCTTTGATTTCTATCTGGGGATTAATTGATGATTAAAAACTGGATTTGTCCTTAAAGCAGAATTAGAACTTGCAGTTTCTAGCCAAGTCTAACTACTTCAACCAAACTGGCTTTCACTTCCGTACTTTCCATTAATTGCAGCAAACGTTTGTTAAATAAAATTGCAACTACTACAGTACTTTACACATTTACTCATTTAAAACGGTCTTTGAAATGTGATTACAGTATATAACGGGCAACGTTTTGTGCAGTGCAAACTGACAAGTCAACCCAGTTCTGAGGTTTAGACCTCTGTTGTTTTAGTGTTCTAAAATCTTAAGTGCCTTTGCGGTTCATTTTCTTTTTTAACTATATTAAAAAAAATTTCCAGCGAGCCTTTTCAGTCGATTTTGAAAATTATTATTTATAAATGCTTTCCTTGTTACGGCCATTTAATAGGATTTATAGATTTAATGAATGAGATTTTCGAGAACAGCAACCGAACTACTTTAATAAACCGAATAGCTCGGCCCGTGTTTCTAAAGATCCAATTCTTTCGGGAAACCCCTGAAGATGAATGGTGCTTTCTATTTTCCATGTGTTTTATATTCCTCCCGTTTTATAGCCGGTTTTTAACCCTTTGTAAGCGAGGCGGCGGCCCTTGGGGAAACGAATTTGAATGGATTCCGGGTAAAAAGCGCTTCGCTCTTTGGACGGAGTTCCGACATGCGAGGAGGCAGACTCGGATCCTTTCCGTGATCCGCTAAGCCCTGTTTCTCAGCTTCAGAAATCAAGATGCGTGAACATCAACTTCCAGAATTTCCTCGCCAGCACTGGGTGGAGAAATGACTTGGTTGGCGGGAAGGGAATTCTGGGAGTTGAAGTCCACACATCTTAAAAATGGTGAGGCTGAGAAACGCTTCCCGCCCAGACGAACACACGCCCGCGCTCGCTTGGGGGGAAAAAAAGAGAGACGAAACGATATCCACCCGACAAGTCTTTTCCCGCCTAAGCTAAAAAAAACTCGAAGCTCCGTCCAGCCAAGGCCCCCGCCACTTCGTTCGTCTGTCAAACCCAAAGGTCCCACGTGGTCTGAGCACTTTTGCGCGGGATCAGGCCGGCGGGGAAACTGAGGCCTTCTACAAAAACCGTCAATAAGAGCGGTGGAGGGGGGTGGGGAAACAAAGAGTTGGGATTCCTGCTTCAGCCAATGGGATTGAAATTCTTCCAGTTCGGACCATTACCGCTCAAGAAATCGATGAGTGATTGGCCGTTCATCCAACGGCTTGGTGAAAGTAGCGTAGGAAGGCGAAATTTCCGTTTCCGGGACTTGGAGCGCTTCAGACTCTACGCTTTTCTTCACCGACAGGTCCTTTGTGCAATGAACACGATGGGCTCCGATTAAACTGTCCAATGCCTGCCCCAGTGGGCGGAGTCCTAGCCTGCCGGAGGTTCCAAGATGGCGGCGGGTGCGTGAGGCGCGATACTCCGCGCGCGATTCCCTCTTGCTGGCGCTTGCCGCCATGAAGGGCAAGGAGCGCTCGCCTGCCAAGGCCAAACGGTCCCGCGGTGGCGAGGATTCTTCTTCGGCGCGGACCGAGCGGAGCAGTAAGAAGCCCAGCAACGGCGGTGGGAAATCTGCGGGCGGCGGCGGCTCGGGCGAGGGCGGTGGCGGCAGCAGTCGGCGGAGCCTTCATCTGGAAAAAGCGAGCCGGGCCAGTAGCCGTGAATATGAATCGGCCACGGTGGGAGGCTCTGGGAGCGGCAGCGGCCGCCACGGCTACAGCGCGAGCAACAACAGCAAAAACGCGGAGTCTTCCTCGTCCTCGCGTGGCAGCAGCGGCCGCGGCGTCGATTCCCGCGCGCCCCCCTCCGACTCCGCCGGCAGCAGTGAGTACAAGACGCTCAAGATCAGCGAGCTGGGCTCGGCGCTGAGCGACGAGGCGATCGAAGACGGCCTTTTCCACGAGTTCAAGCGCTTCGGAGACGTCAGCGTCAAGATCAGCCGCCTGCCCCCGGGCACCGGGTCCGGCGACGAGCGGGTGGCCTTTGTCAATTTCCGCCGCCCTGAGGATGCCCGGGCTGCTAAGCATGCTCGCGGCCGCTTGGTCCTCTACCATCGGCCGCTGAAGATCGAGGCGGTTTATGTAGGGGGCAGCAGCGGAGGGGGAAGCAGCCGGCGACGTGGCAGTCGTTCCCCAGCGCTTTTGGACAAGGAGTCTCCCTATGGGTCCTCAGCGGTGGGGGTGACGGGGGCATCTCCCGCCACTATCAGGCATCCTGCGACTGGGGCCACCCAGAGGGCCCTCTCCCCTGCTGGTGGAGGGGCAGGCTTAGGGTACAGAGACTTCAGATTGCAACAGCTTGCCCTTGGCCGTCTGCCCCCGCCGCCTCTGCCCCGGGAGCTGGAAAGAGAGCGAGACTACAGCGGTTTCTACGATCGGGTGAGGCCCACGTACAGTCTGGATCGAGTTGCTGGAGTGGCGGCGGCTGCATTTCGTGGGGTTGGTACAGGAACGGCCACTGAAGAAGAGATCAGTCCTGAAGATGACCAGAGAGCTAATCGTACCCTGTTTCTGGGTAATTTGGATATATCGGTTACAGAGCCAGACCTTCGTAGGGCTTTTGATCGCTTTGGGGTTATCACCGAAGTGGATATTAAGAGGCCAACCCGGGGTCAAACTAGCACATATGGATTTCTTAAGTTTGAGAATTTGGATATGGCCCACCGGGCTAAGCTTGCCATGTCCGGTAAAGTCCTGTTGCGCAATCCTATTAAAATTGGCTATGGTAAAGCAACCCCCACCACGAGACTCTGGGTGGGTGGTCTGGGACCCTGGGTACCATTGGCTGCTCTTGCCAGGGAGTTTGATCGCTTTGGTACTATTCGTACCATTGATTATCGTAAAGGTGATTCATGGGCCTACATCCAGTACGAGAGTTTGGATGCTGCACAAGCTGCTTGTACTCACATGCGTGGCTTTCCTTTGGGTGGGCAAGACCGTCGCCTGCGTGTGGACTTTGCTGACACTGAGCATCGGTATCAACAGCCCTATTTGCAGCCATTGCCACTTCCACCCCCTGCTCACTATGAGCTGGTAGCAGAAACATCAGCTTTTGGAGCACATCGTGGAGCCCCACCAGATCCACTCCGAGGTGCTCGGGACAGAACACCACCACTGCTCTATGGTGACCGTGATAGAGACTTATATGCTGAAACAGATTGGGTGCCTCCTCCACCTCCAGTTCGGGACCGAGGCAATCGAGCAACTGTATATGATGCACTTGAAAGCCTGGAACGGCGTCGAGATGGTTGGTCTCTAGAAAGAACTCGTGGGGAAAGAGAGCTTGGTAGTAGTAGAGACCCACCTAGGAAGCGAAGGCTAGTGGAGGATGGGGGTCGACATTTGGACCGATCACCAGATAGTGAACGTTCATCTTCATCTCGTAAGCGTCACTGCCCTGCGGTAGCATCTCCTCAAGATCGTAGTCCTGATATGGGCTTAATCAGAGATCGCTATAATACTGATACTGATCGGCCCTCTTCTCGCTTACTCTTGTTGGATCGTCCTTCACCAGTCAGAGAGCCACGTAAGGGGAGTTTGGAGAGAGGCCAGAGTGAGAAGCGGGAACATAAGAGTTTGATGGAAAAAGAAAGAAAACATCGCACACTTGCATCAACTGCCATCCAAGAGTGCAAGAGTCCAGCTAAAAAGGATGAGCATACTTCTGAAGGGAATAGTAGCAGTGGATCTCGGCTGAAACCACCCCAAAAGCAGCAACAGCAGGATGGAACCTCAAAGTCGGGATCATCTACCAAACTCTGCCTAGCCTGGCAAGGAATGCTTCTGTTGAAGAACAGCAACTTTCCATCAAACATGCACCTACTACAAGGTGACCTCAGCGTAGCTAGCAATCTGCTGGTGGAAGGAACAACCGGTGGCAAAGTGGCTCAACTAAAGATCACACAGCGTCTTCGTTTGGACCAGCCCAAGTTAGATGAAGTTACCCGTCGTATCAAAGTAGCAGGACCCAATGGATATGCTATTCTCCTTGCTGTGCCTGGTACCACAGACAACCGTGCCTCATCTGGGGCTGGTGAAGCTAATACCACATCTACCCAGCGGCCATTAAGAAACCTGGTGTCCTATCTTAAACAAAAACAGGCAGCTGGAGTGATAAGCCTCCCAGTAGGAGGCAACAAAGACAAAGAAAACAGTGGAGTCTTGCATGCTTTCCCCCCCTGTGATTTTTCTCAGCAATTCCTGGATTCTACAGCAAAGGCCCTGGCTAAATCGGAAGATGACTATTTGGTCATGATCATTGTTCGTGGTGCATCTTAAAGTCCTAATGCTTTCTGTGCTTATCCTGCTGCTTCATACAACTCCCCCCTCCTCCAGTGTCTGCCAGGTGCTAAGCCTTAGCCAATACCCTAAGTATAATTTTAGATCTGTAGTTACTGTTATTTTCCCATTATTTTCTATAAACTCTAGAGAGCAGATATATTAACTGTTCACTAGGCTATTCTCAACTGTCTTGCTAGTGACAGTATAGCAAGAAGGGATGGCTTGCTTCCACTAAAATATGAAAGATTAAACAAGCTTGCCTCCCTCTTCTTTTTTTTTTTACTTTTTAACTTGTCCTTGTTCATTTCACAACTTTAAAGTAGGTATAAAATATTTTCCTATACTTACATTCTAAATTGCCATACTTAAAACATTCATGGTTCATGCCCATTCTGAGCCCTACAGCTTCCATAAAACCATAGTTATTATTTCAGAATAATTCCTAGTTTACAAAATGTAAAATTAAATGGAATTAGCTCATGGTTGAGTCCCTGATACAGCTGATATTATGCACTGTAGTTTTCTTTCAGTTGGGTTTTCAGTTTTTCCCAAATTCAGAGAAATGCATACCCTTGAAAAATGTTCCTAAATGGTATTTTGCTTTGTTAATTTTTTTTAACTTGTGTGCATTTAAGGGTTGTAGTTGTAATGAGAGCTTTACTATGACCCATGAACATCATGAACCTGTGTATTAAAGAAGCAGGTGGTTACTGGTATTGTTTTTGCCCAATGAATTCTAAAGTATAACTTGGGAACTTTCAAATATGGCACTTAACTTTGGTGAAAAGTTCTGCCACATAACCATTTCAATTATCATGCTATCCCTGTGGAAATAGAAAAGAAACTTACCTGCTCAATATTTTTCAGGTAAAATATAATAAGCATTATGCGAGGTTTTATAGTCTGGTTTGCACTGTTTTAATCTTGACACTTTTGCATTCACCTTGTATTTCTAAATGTTGGGGAAGCAATTCAGTTTACTAAAAGAACATAATTTGATTGAAAGTAAGCCTTTAAAAGCAGTTCTTATTTTTTAAAATGTGTGATAAGACTTGAAAGAAAGAATCAACAGTTTAAATGTGTGACTTTTTGCTTGGTCTTTTCTCTAGTCCAATATTTTTATTCATTTGTAAAGCCACTGTATAGTAACAATATGTTTCTCATGTGTAAACCAATTCTCAAGTTTGAATAAGTACAATTACGATAGTTGAAAAGTGGCTTAATGAAACGCTGCTCATTGAAATATTATTGGAAAACATGCTATTCTTAAAGTATTTTTTTCAAGTAGAGCCTCACTTCTGAAACTATTGCACCCTTTCACTCTTTAAGAATGTGGGTACAGTAACTTAAATTCCACAATTCTGAAATGCAGATTGAAAATATAAATTGTTCTGTAATAAATGAAACTTGGAACTGTGAACCAAATTAAATCTAGCCACTGTTATAGGCAGAGTCACTAAGACAGATTTGTGTTGCCTGTACTGCATAATATTGGGTTATCCATATTACTACATTTATCAAATGCAATATGCTAGTGGCTACATAGTTTTCTTAGTGTATTTATTTGGAGAGGGAATCTGCTCTGTGTTGAACTAATATATTAATTTAAAAGTCATCCTTATATTTTTTTGGAAAATCTTAATATCAGATTCAAAAGTCAAATTTGTTGGCAATAGTATGCATACTGATGTGCTCTCCTTGTTAAAAAAATCCTTCAGAACCTGAATTTGAGGTAAAGTCAACATTGGCATTTTAAGCAACCTTTGGGACCTTTGGAAAACCCTACACCATGGATTTATTTTTCTATTTTAATTGAAAATTATGTTCAGTGCTGCTTCTTATGATGTTTGAACTGGGTAAAAGATATGTGAAACGGGCAATTCAGTTTTTCAAACCTTTATCTAAGATTTTTTTTAAAGAAAGAAGGTAGTCCAGTAGTAGCTATAGAAAGAAAAAGAATGTTAGGAGTCCAATAGACTAAAATGATAACCAACATTGGATGGCTCAGCACTTAGTTATAGCTGCTATAGCTTTTTGTTTGTATTAGGATAACAGCAGTGCAATTATTCATTTGAGCCACCCTCCAAGACTTCAGCATAGCAAAAGTTCAGTTTTGTGACACATCTGTATGCAGAAAAAGAGGATTGTGATACTTTGTATATGGTGTTATATGAAGCTTTAGGGCGATGTATATTTGAATGCTGCACATGTTCAGAAATTTGTTTCCAGAGTTATAACATTAGGATGGAGAATGTGTTTTTTCCTGAGAGTCACTCAATATCACTTTTGGGGGAGCTGGATAGGAAAATCTTAACTGGCATGTCTTTAGGATTTAAATTCTTAAAGAGTTTGGGTCCCTCCCCCCCTTAAAGTTAACTAGGGGCTTTGCATTTTGACAGTTCATCATATATGGTTGGCTGTCAGTGGAGTATCAATTTAAGGCTACCTCATCTACCAGGATCCTCTTATGTTTATACAATTGCCTCTCAATTTGGATTATCAAAATTTGGAACACCGGGAGGCAAGATTAGCATTTTAAAAGCCAATATATTTAGCATGGGTCTTTTCTTCCCAAGATATATAAGGGGGAAAGGAAGAAGCTTTCCTTAGGAATTTAAACAAGTAGTAGGAGTTTGACTTTGTTTTAAGAGTAAAAGAATGTAGGAATACATCTGAATTGGATAAAAATGGAAAGGTTAAGGGTAGCCATTTAAGCATACAAAAAGAATAATCCATGTACAGTGCCTGCTGGAATGGCTTGCAAAATTGTAAAGTAATTTGATGTATGTTAATTTCCTTGCCTTCGGTTTTTCCCCTATAGAGTAAACAATATTAGCTGCTCCAGATGTGTCACTGAAGATAAACATTTCCCTTTACATCATTCAAACTAAAATATTTTGGAACAACTAGAAAAATGCACACAGATGTGGGATGAAGAGAATCCATTGCATATTTTAGCTAGTTTTCTCCAGTAAGTAATGAGCCTGTAGTTGGAGATAACATGGCAATGTGAAAAAATACACTTTCAAACAGAACACTAAATTTCATGTTCTTGTTTGACTTTTTGAAAGAGAGAAATTGTGTGAATTGTGAAAATTCAGTTATTTTTCTCCTGTATGTTTTTTTAACCAGTATAGCTAATTTTTTTTTCAATCTTTTCCCTATATTTTAACTCCCTGAACTACTATTTGTGCATTTATATACAAATGTTAATCCATTTCAAAAGCTTTGTGCCAGTGAAGGGTGATTGGTGCTTTCAGACATTACCTAGAACATTAATAGCCTTGTAGTTCGAACAGTTATCTGTAAATGTAGGGGGAAGACAGATCTCTTGTAAACATTTGTACTGAATAACCTCTTCTTTCCTCCTGAAAGCAAGGCTAGTGAAGTGCTGAAGACCACAAGGGATTCCAAACTCTAATGGACCTTTGCGAAGAAAAGCGTTGGCTTATGTGGAATTTACATGGGCCTCATGGAAGAAAGCTTATCTGTTTAGTATTTGTGCATTTTACTAAAATGGCAGCTTAAAAAGTTGTGTATCTGCTATTTGTGATGCCAATGCCCCTGTTTTAAAGTGGAAAATTGACCTCTTTGCTTTGTGCTGTGTACACAAGATTTCTGCAAAAGTAAAGGAAAAAAACCTTTTTATGGCTCACACAGCTTAAAATAGCTGTCACTCAAAACATGCGCTCACAGTCGAGCTGATTTTGTTTCATTCTAAATAAATTGTTTCTTTTGAGGAAAATGGTTTTTCTGCCTGGAAATGAATTGACGACAAACCTTTGACCCCTTTGTTTGCAGCTGTGGGGGTACTTTACAACTGCTCCTGCTGCTCCTTCTCCTCGATCTGATAGTTGTGGGTCTCAGACAAGAAACAGGGAAACCTTCGCTTTGATATTGACCATCTTTTGTATCAGATCTGAAGAAATCTAGTTTGTTGTGTTGCTGTGTCCTCTTGTGTACGGTGAATGGGGATCAATGGCTGCTATCTCCTCATCTTTACGAGGAAATGGTGCTGTTGCTGGCATGCAAGAAGCAGGGAAAGCATCTTAAGTCTCAGAACAGTGTACAGATCTGGGACTGTTGATTTTGAAGAGCTGGAGTTCCTGAATTTTAAGTTCTTGATTTATTTTGTTCACCTAACTTGTTTGGCCTTAGTTCTGATTTTAATTTGAAGAAAGTTTGAAATTGCTTTGCATCTTGCTCATAACCTTTTCACCAAATTGAAAAGAAAAAGTAACTCATAAAAAAAAATTAAATGATAGCGCGTTTCCAGACACAGTTGAAGAGCTCCTCCACCACCAGGGGCTTTTCTTCAGAGTTATGCAGTCCTGGGTGTAGTTCTGAATGGAAGAAGAGTTCCTGAGAGCTAGAGCGCTGTCATTTAAAACCTGTACGAGTGTTATTGGTGCTCTTGACCCGTTTTGAAGCAAATGGTCTACACACCTTGGATGTGCATGCAACCTTGATCGTTGATCGTTTCGTAGGTACCGCTGCAAACTTTTTAGTTTGTAGTACAGATGATATCAGGAGGAAAAAAAAGTGGTGAAACTTTGAAAAAAATTGTGCTATATTTCCTGCATTTGGGGATCTTGAGCTTTGGAAAGCTGTT
>JANHFK010001965.1:93086-104701 GCA_036250565.1 Sibynophis collaris | reverse complement strand
ATTGAGGATAATTGGGAAGCATCTTGTTATTTGGATCCCAAGTTTTGATAAATGTCATATAAAACTTTAGTTTTTGATACACTGAGTTTTAGTTGTGGGTATTAGTACTTATGCAATTTCTGCCTAGGACAATCTGATGCTCTCCAGATGTCCTGGAATTCCCAGTCAGGATGGGCACATACATCTGGAAAGCACCAAATTGGGGAAGTTTAGCTTTAGTACCAACTCTCAGTTTTGTATTTTACTATTACATTTTCAGTGTATAGTTACCAAGGTGGTATTTGATGATATCTACCAAAGAGACAAACTCTTCTTTTATCCAGGTAATTTATTGGTATTATCCCCAACTTGAAAGGAGTAATTCAGAAATTAATAGCTCGGAATCAAAATGAATATGGATAGCCTCAGATTGTTACCTAGGTTAGAACGTGGGTTTGAGTTCAAGTGACTGTGTTAATGAGATGCATTCTGGGTGGTTCAATGAATCATAAAATAATTTTTGTGTGTAAGACTAGAGTACATGCATATTTATTCAATTTACCATGAGTTTAGACTCTTGTGGTTTGCATATGACCAAACAGATTACAGAATCTTCCATGTAAAGAAAAATCACATAAGTTACAACTTAGTGTATCAGTAAACTTAAAATAGATAATGCTATTATGTAAGTTTAAAATTGTGATAAAAATTTAGAATATTGTGTGTACTCTCAAAAAGAATCTAAATCCTTTGCCACCATATTATAGAAACACCCATTTGTTAAATATTTTTATGTGTAGCCCTAAATCTTATTATCAATTTCAGTGATTCCAAGTATTTCAGAAGGATAAATATCAGTTGCTCTAGCACTCCTTTTATATTTTTTGTCCTGTAGATAAGTATTTCATTCCAAGGAGGAACAGTCCACAAGAAAACTTATAGACCACAAGAAACTCTTGGTTCTGTTTTCCTACTGGCATCCCAAAGGTTCTTTTCAAAAGTCAACTTTGTTTTTTTCCTTGAAGACATTTTGCTTCTTATTCAAGAAGCTTCTTCAGTTCTAGTCAAATGGCAGGGAATAGTTCCATTCAATCATGTTGATAATCTGGCCAGAGGGAAAATGCTTAGAGAGATTCTCAGTCATCCAGGTCATGATTATCCTAAAGGTACTTTTCAAAAGGAAATGGTTCCATTCCCTGCCATTCAGTCAGAACCGAGGAAGCTTCTTGGATGAGAAGTGAAACCTCTTCAAGGAAAAAACAAAGTCCAGTTTCCTTTTGAAAAAGCATCTTGCTTTTTTTCAAGAATGTAGGAATTTGCAGTTCTTTGGATTCAATTTACAAAAAACGATTTGGATCACATGAGAATGAAAAGCAGCCATGCCTTTTCACAGGATTGTTCAGTCATGGAAAAAGGTGGCTACTTAAAACAACAACAACTGCACACTGCTGCTACATTTGTGGTCTTGCATGCTTTGAAATATTTTTAAAAATCAAATCCAAAGCATTATACAGCTTCATCATTCATGTACCTTAATCCTAAGCATAGCAAAAAAATGCATCATGAGGAGGAGAGGGACAGTTTATAACATTATTTAATAAACATTGACAAAACAAAGGTCTAGGCCACTTTAAAGAATGATACTTCCAACTCTGATAATCTTTGATCTTAAATATAGTAAAGGAATTGTGTATGGATATCATTTGTTCATTGATAACCTATTGGTATGAGATACTGCACAGAAGTGTAATCACAATCCTAGATATAACTATCACTCAGTCAGGCTTATTTTTTCACAAAATTTTTCTTCTTTATGTTAATGATTTTATATTAGAATGAGTTTGAATCTAACCAACAAGTGACATGCTTGTTGAACATAGTCAATCTAGCAAATGGAATCGGAATGGCTGGTTAGAGTAAACTTACATTTACTGATTGTATATTATAAATTTCCATTAAGCAACATATTTATATCAAGCTACTCTGTTTAGAGACAGGCCTCATAATTGGCTGACAATCTGAGAATGATCCTGCATCATCATATGCATTTAAATTCTGTAGAAAGCAGTGATGACTAAGGTAAATTATGGCGGGACAGTGGTGAAAATGTCCACTGATTAAACATTTCACCTTTCCAGTGAATGCAGCAGATTTGAAAAGAAGGAAAGAACCAGGAAGAAGATGTCACTTCAGTGCATGTTGTACTGTATTTCATTCATTTGATTTAAGGAACCATTCTAGAGCTAAAACATTGCAGAAAATAATGTTCAGACTTGCCTTATTCTGTGGATGGCATATTAGGTAATTAGTAATAGTAAATAGAAGGAAAAATAGATCACTTGTATTTTTCTTCCCATTCTAACGAAAACTGGGAATTGGTGATTCTAAAGATTATATATAATCCTTAAAATATCATAAATCATATAAACACACGTTGAAAAGTTGAAACAGGTTTTTGCAGTGTCTACATGGAAAAGTGGCAATATTCATAAATAAGCACAAATTTCATAGTGATCAATTAGACTATTAGAGCAGAATTTCAGTTGACATAAATTCCTTGATGACCATTCTTTACATTGGCATACTTGGAATCAAGATTATTTCCTTTGCTTTTGTTATGTTTATACTGAAAAAGCTGAGGAACCAACTATATTTCTTGATATGTTTGTAAAACAATCTGTGGATGAATCAGGGATTTTCTGGGTAGATTTAGTCAACTGATTTTGTTAATATTGGGATCCATTTCAGTACTTTGTTTTTACCTCTGTACGCCTCAGGAGAAGATTCTCATTCAAAGTGGGCCTTCACCAGCAAATAAACAACTTTTAAGCATAACAAATGATAAGCCTGGAATGAGGAGTGGAATGATGTAAGGAAATATTTTGCATCATTATAATTCAGTCTTAAGGAAATGAAACTGGAAGGCACTCTTAATCAATGCCATCAGTCATTATAGAGCTGCGCATTGGGATGTTGAACAAGCCAGATAGCGGCCAAGAGCCAAGTAAGATAACGAGCTAAGCCTGAAACTGAAAAACCTGAACGTATAAGAAACCACCATAAATGACTCAAGGGCTGCGTTCCATTAACTGATATTGCTGTCAGAAAAATAATACATTCTACTATTTTCACATGCAGTTGCAGCAATGGGATTGCTACCTGCTAGAGTGTAAATATGTTTTTGTGTTGGTCAGTGAGTTCCTTCACATGGCTAGGAAGTTAGCAATTGCAACCAGCCAAGCAAACAAAGCACATATGACACAAGAAAACAACGGTACATCAGATTCCAATTGGAAGCATTAAATATACAAATAGAAAAGTGTCATCAACTTTGGCACTTTTTTCTAAAAATTTCACAGCAAATGTAAGTATTAAAAGGATATAACATTATGCAAGATTTAATCTGTTATGCTGGTTCAATGTGAAAAAGCTCTATTCACTAAGTAAAAAGCCTATTCTACAAGCTTCATACTTCTTATTTAGAAGCATGTGTTCATGCAGTATATAATGCTTTTCCTAGTTTACGCAAATGATCTTTAATTAAGGATAACAGTGGATAGAACCTTAGATCTGACTCTTACTTTTCTAGCCATTGACCTGTGTTGAATTTCAACTATATGGCCAGTGGCTGTGTTAGCTTGGGAATTTCAGCCCAATGCATTTGTAAAACAGGTACAATGGTAATGTTTATCCAAATTTCATAAGGCAGGCACATATATTTTCTATTATCTATGAGCTGTTTCTTTTTAGTTTAAAACTGATAAGATATAAGTACAATGGATATAAAAGGTCTATACAGATCTCAGCTTACAACAATTTATTTAGTAACTCTTCAAAGTTACAGTGGCCCTGACAATAGGGACTTTTGACTGTTTTGCACACTTAGGACTGTTACAGTCTCCCCACAGTCATGTGAACAAAATTCAGACACTTGGCAACTGACTCATATTTATAACAGTTGTAGTGTCCCAGAGTTATCTGATCACCTTTTGTGACTTTCTGACAAAGTCAATGGGGAAGCCAGATTAATTTAACATGTTACTAATTTAACAACTGAAGTGATTCACTTAACTGTGGCAAAAAAAGTCATAAAATGGAGCAAAACTCACTTAACTATTGCTAAGCAGCAGAAATTTTGGGCTCAATCGTGTTTGTAAATTGAGGATTACCTGTACACCAGTTAAAATGCCAAGTTTGTGAGATATAAAAAACAACAGACCAAGATAAAGCACCATTTTTTCCCCATCTTTAATATAAACAATAAGCTGTTCAATTCAATTGAAAAACAAATCATTTAGAGGGAAAAATAAAAATAAAGCACCTATAACAACATGGTTGTATAAGGGTACCTTAAACTAATATTTTATTGAAGCATCTTGCGTTTATGACATCATTCAGTCTTTTGGGGTAAGACCATATCAGTATGGCATATCTTGCCTTGGGAATTTTACCTACTCCCTGCAAAAGTGCTCCAATCAGTCAGATTGCAAGGACATTGTGCACAACCTTCTTCAGGTCACCCTAGAGATTTTCAATTGGATTCAGGTCCAGACACTGCTTGGGCCATTCCAGAACTTGGATCATCTTCTGGGGAAGACATTCTTTTGTTGATTTGGAGATATGCTTTGGGTCATTGTCAAGCTGAAAGGTGAAATTCCTCTTCATCTTCAGCATTTTAGCAGAATGCCTGAAGGTTTTTGTGCCAAAACTGACTGATATTTGAAGCTGTTCATAATTCTCTCCACCTTGACTAAAGTCCCTATTCCAGCTGAAGAAAAGCAGCCCCAAAGCTTAATGCTGCCACCCCCATGCTTCACTGTGGGTACAGTGTACAAAAACAACATTGATTTGCAATGTTGTTTTTACACCAAACATACTGTTTCGAATTACACCAAACATACTGTTTCGCCCTGAGTCCTGCAAAGGAGAAAGGCGGTCTATAAATTTAATAAATTAAATTAAATTAAATTATGGCCAAAAAGTTCAATCTTGATCTCATCCGGACCATAGCATATTTTCCCACATACTTTTGTCAGACTTGCTAATAGGTTTTTGTTATTGTAGCCAGCCTTGGATGTTTTTTCTTGCCACCCTATCCCACAGCCTAGACATGAAGAATATGGAAGATAGTTGTCACATCAGTATTTTCCAGAAATTCCTGAAACTCCTTTAATGTTAGCTTAGCAGGAGTTAGGGCAAGAGCTTACCCTGTCGTGTGGAGCTCAGAGGTCTTGAAATAGGTATCATTTTGGTGGGAAGATGATGGCATTCTGTGATGCCATGCTGGCCACATGACCTTGGAAATGTCTTCAGAGAGCTCTGGCTCAATGGCCTTAAAATGAAGATGAGTACTGCCCCCTATAGCTGGCAATGACTAGTGGAATAAAATTCACAGGGACTCCTTTTTAACCTTTATTGTTACTTTAGGCCTCTTGGCAGCTTCTTGGACCAGTTTCTTTGTTGGTTTTTTGTCAAGTTTGGAGGGACATCCAGTTCTTGGAAATGCCACTGCTGTGCCATATTTTCCCTACTTGCTGATGACTGTCATTACTCTAGTTCCATGGTATATCCAAAGCCTGGGAAAAAAATATGTACCCTCTCTTGACTGATACCTTCCAATGAGATCCATTTGATGCTTTGTAAGCTCTGTGCAGATCATGGCTTCTGCTGTAAGAGGCAACTGAGCAAATGTCAAAATAATAATAATAA
The DNA here is from genome assembly GCA_036250565.1 of Sibynophis collaris. Classification (NCBI taxonomy): domain Eukaryota; kingdom Metazoa; phylum Chordata; class Lepidosauria; order Squamata; family Sibynophiidae; genus Sibynophis; species Sibynophis collaris. Next base: position 99,013 of record JANHFK010001965.1, on the reverse strand, counting down.
AATATTGCAACCTGGTCATCGAAACTACATGATTATGAATGAAACATGTCACAGTGATACCTATTGTCATCCAGGCACTTGGCACCTGGTCCAAGAATTTTACATAATACATGAATAAATTGCAGCTTCCTGCAATAATACCAGCGGAACTGCAAAAAACTACCTACTCGGAACATTGTACATCTTAAGAAGGTACTTGATTGATACCTAGGGTGCTGTCAGCAACCTGTATCAACTATCAGCGCCAGTCAATAATATTTGTGATACATTTTTAAATGTTCAGTTGACTGAGTTTCATGTTTAACAAATAAAAGTTTATAATAGTAATCTGACTAGAACAGCTGAACTTTATATGGGCTTGATCAGAGTCAAGTCAGCCTTTAATTGATGGCAGGTATGTACTGTCAACCTGTAAATGACTATTTAACATCACTTTGAATGTTATTGGTTAATTCTGAACACAGCCATAGCCCTACTTCTGAAAGGATGTGCAAACTTATGCAACCATTTTATTATAAGTATTTCATTTTTATTTTCTCCCCTAAAAGACTTAAAATTCTTTTTCAGTTGTTCAGCTTATAGATTGTATTAAAACTGGAAAAAATTCTGAAGTGATTTATCCGGGTTTGATTTTTTTTTTACATATCAAAAACCTGGCATTTCAAACGGGAGTGTAGGTATTTTATATCCACTGTATCTATCTCTATAACAGCCTTAGTCGTCCCCGTCTCACCTCAAACCAGCGGTGAAATCCCCACAGTTCTATCCGGCTCGGTGAACCGGTAGTGCTGGCGGCAGGAGACTCCACCCACCCACCAGGACGTCCCTTTTTTAACCATCTGTATATGCGCAGAAGAAGCACGCATGTGTGTAGTGTGCTCCCATGTGGGAGCGCGCCCAAACCAATAGCAAAGGTAAGTTGATTTCACCCCTGCCTCAAACACATATTAGGAAGTGATATAAGTACACACACATAAATGTAACAAACGAAAGGATTTTCAGATCTGAACAAATGCAGTCCTTTATATAAACTTTGTAACGTGAGATAAACACATTCATATAATAATTCAAACGTTTTCTTTTTACTTTTGGGTGAATATTCCTTGTTGGACATAAAGCCGATTGAGTTTTCTAATTCTGGTAGCTATCGATACGCCTAACTTTCTCCAGTTTCACACTTTCAAGAGATATTGGAGTACTGCACCCATAGATCTCTCAACATGGGGCCTTGTTGATGTTGGACTGTAAATCCTACCTGTGTTAGTTGAAAATTAAAAGGCACTCATAATCTGAGATTTCTGGAGAACATTGTTTGGAAAAGATTGGAGTAAGATCAAAGGAGTGAAAATGACTTCTATTCTCAAACCTTTCTCTTAGGTGCCCTTGAAAAGCCTCAATGTACAAGTAATCCTTGACTTACAACAATTTGTTACAGCAAAGTTATAGCAGCACTGAAAAAGTGACTTATTTCTCACACAACAGTTGCAGCATCCCCATGGTCACATGATCAAAATTCAGACACTTGACAACTGACCTGTATTTATGATGGGCAGTGTTCCAGAGTGATATCATCATCTCTTGTGACTGTCTTAACAAGCAGAGTCAATGGGAAAGCCAGATTCACTTAACAGCCATGTTACTAACTTAACAACTGCATTGATTCACTTAACGTCTGTGGCAAGAAAGACCATAAAATGGGGGCAAAAATCACTTAACTGTCTTGCTTATCAACAGAAATTTTGGGCTCAATTGTGGTTGTAAGGTGAGGACTACCTGTATTAAATATGAATTACAAAACTTGCTTCCTTATTTAGTCTGATATTGTGGAGAGGAAGTTTTTTTCTTTTTTGCAAAAATGAGATCTTGTCCTAACTCTCAGAATATATTTTTATTTGCCCTCTAAAAGAAGAGATGATCTTTTTAGTATGTGTGTTTATTTTTAAATGAAGAGTGATGATATGCTAATACGAATAAACTGATCATTAGCATTTTATCCTGCTATTTCTCCAGGAACTCCAGGCAACTTACATGAAGATAGCTCTTCATTTTATCCCCACCACATTCCTATGAGGTAGGCTGGACTGAGAAAGAATAACACCATGTGAGTTTCTACATATAGCTGATGTTATACTTAAACCTGCATCTCCCTTGTTCCTCTATTTTGGGATATTGATCAAGCAGCTGTCAAGATTCAAGAAGGGATGTCTAATTTAACCTTTCCATTTGCTTCGGATGATAACCAGTAATTTTCAGACTTGAACACACTTTGCTAAATGAAACAATTCAAAGAGGCCATTTTGACCATGGCACTCAGACACTGGTGGTTGCAGGAATCAAATTAAAGCATCCATAACAAATAGCTGAGCAGCTTCTATTTGACCACATGCAATGATACAGAAATATATAGTTACAGCATAGCTTATAGGCATGCAGAATATTAATATTTTTGAAAGACACCTTGTACCCACTGTCCCATAATTAGTTTATTTTTGAAAATTTATGACTTCTACAAGATCAGCCTTTGGAGAATTGCAGAATCTTGCTTGCTTATATAGTCGATTCAACTTTCTTGTCTCCATTTTTGGGCTAAAGGTTCCAAGAATAATGAAATGGATGAAACAAGGAAACATACACCAGTCAAAATGAAGGACCATGCATATGTCTGTGTGTAGTCATACAGCCAACCTGTAAGTAAGAGGAACAGCAGGATTTGGTTATTAAATCATTCTCATTTGGTGTAGTTGTCTTTTCATATCATTACTAATGCAACACTTTTAAAAACCATGTAGGTACCTCAACAATACTGAGTTTGCATCATTTAACCTCATTGGCAATAAAGATTATGTCTTATATATTAATCCACCTTAATTGGTTTAAATTGCAGGAGCTGATGTCTTATTCCAAGGTAAATATATTTCATTCCCTTAATATTTCTTCATGGCATGTTTATTAAATAATCATCTGTTTCAGTTTTTCTTTCACCAGTTTGTTAATTTTTCTGCTTGCTCAATCTCTATTTTAGGATCTGCCACTGAATCTCACATTTGAGTACATTGTTCGACAGCAAAGAAGAGATGGGGGCTTTTTGCAATAGTATTGAGCTATGGAGTACTTGAGTGGTACAGAAGATACAGTCTTGTGATCAGACTAATTCTTATACACCCACATATAAGGACATTTTAATTTTGGTGAATTTTATGTAATGTATGTAGAATGAATCCTGGTAATACTCTTTAACATGATGCCTCTTTTAAGTATTGATAATTTTGAAAATTGGTAAAACACATCTTTTGGGAAAAAAAATAAATTCATAGAAGTAATGCACTATTATCCTACCCCTAACATTTATAGAACGAACTGATCTCTTATTTGGTGAGATCTCATTGGTGTTCACACGGTTACTTGGCAATAAATCCCCAGGATCCCCAGAACATAGCAATTATGTTGTGGAGGATTTTCTTGCTCTGGCAAATTATTAAAATTTACCACCAGAGGGCTTGTTCCCACATTGAAATAATATGGCTCATATTTAAAGTACTCAAGTAGATCCTGCCTGAAAACCTGCTTCTATTGATTCACACTTATGTGATGCTTCTATGTATTATATGTATGAATTATATTACTAGGGGATCATAAGATCCTTGCCAGTCTAGTTCTCTTCATTAAAATAACAGCCATATAGATGCTTCCTGTATGCAGAAAATAGTCCGTCCCCCAAATTACTCCAAATCTCATACATAACAGTGTCTGAACAAATTCTTTATCCCTTAAGGCTAAATACCTATCTGCTTTTCATAAAAATATAGATTCAAACTTGAATTTGGCTATAAATGTAACCCTCTGCTTGTTAGCTTGGCTATTTTGTGCCTTAAACGAGGGGTGTCAAACTCGATTTCATTGAGGGCTGCATCAGGGTTCTGTTTGACCTTGCGGGGCATGACCCGGGGTGGGTGTGGGCAGCTTGATGTTACTCGGGTGCCTGGGGCAGCCCATGTGCTCTGCCAGTGAAAATGGGCTCCTGATTCTCCATTTTCGGCTGTAATGGCCTCCTGCAACCCTCTGCCAGCAACTCCATTTTTCTTGGAAAGAGGCACTGCAGTCCGGTCCTTTGCTGTTTCTAGGGTGGCCCCGCGGGCCAGATCTAAGCATCCTGTGGGTCTTGAGTTTGACACCCCTGCCTTAAACTATGATATTTTTTTTCTAATTTAAATCTACAGCAGATAACTTGCACTGAATGAACTCAAATGTTAGAGATATGAAAGAATATGCACATTTACTAAATACACATGAAATTCTGACCCTATTCTTTTTTGGAAGTCTCAAGTGCCTTAACATGGTGTATATGCAGATGATCATATTTCTGATTATGTCACTTACTCTTTTCTGTTCATTTTAGGGCTATGAAACTTCTGAAACGTATCCTGGTTATACCAAATGATATTACCTACATAATTATTTAAAAACAGGACTTGCCATTTTGTTTTCAGTTCTTTTCCTAATAAATCCAGTGTTCATGTTTTACTTCCAGTGCGTATTATAAGGAAATGTTTACCTCGGGTGAAAATCTTTGCAGTTACTGTTTTAAGAATATAGGCTTTATCGGGCTCAAAGTATATAACCATGTAGTTTAATTGCTCATTCATTTTTTTAAAGTTCTTCTGCTTTAGGTTTCACTATCTTGAATCACTGAATCCACATCCAATGGATACTATTAATCCCAATTATCTATTATGTAGATAAGATGCATGGATACAATTGCAATATAAAACACATACAAAATTTACAATGATAGTCTTCTGGAAATGAATCATTGTACTTCTCAGAATCCACTGTGACAACTGGACCATATCCCAGAAAGCAAGACTGCTGTGATTTTACCATTTTTGTTGCTAGCTGCTAAGAAAGGGCTAATAAACAGCTAAATTTAAATGTTAACACTCCTAATTATTTACTAGAAGTTCTTCAAGAACTCTAAATTATGGTGTCATGTTATTAATCAGTTAATTTTAAAACCTCTTACATTTTTTCTATTTGGCACAGCTCTTCAGAGGCAGCCCCTGCCCCATTCCCTAGAATATCTTTCAGGTGTGGGTCCTGCATTAACATCTTTCACAGTGAAGACTGATGCAAAGATTCCAGGTAGAACCTGTGCAATTTCCCTATCCTCTTTCTGCATTTCTATTACAAAGGTATTATGTTTCTCTGGTTAATTTTCTATTCCTGGTTTAGTTCAATAAGCGTTTTTTTTTTCTTTTTTCCTGACATCAGCTGACATTGGTTTTATCAAAACTTGCATCCTTTTCTTATTTTCCTCATGGATGCTAAATAAAATTTTAACGTTGTTTCCCTTAGATTCTTAAATTGCGTTATTGGCTTTGAGCTTCTATTACAATAGCTTTAAATAACCCTTTTAATTAATTCCCTTACCACATAGGTTGTGTCATCTCAAAAGAAATGTAAAATCCTAATTCAGCTTTAGAAATATAAGCAAGGATTGCATTTCATCCACATTTGGTCTAAACTAGATAAATGTAACTATTTAGGATGAAAATAGTGAAACTGTTAGTGTAGCATTGCACCAAAGAAAACACTAGTTTAGCAAATAGGATCTTTTTTCTATTAATACAAAATACTTACATGAATACGAAAAACACACATTTCTCCCCCCACCTCTCTGTATCTGTGTGTGATGTAAACAACTTGTTCTAGCTGTAGCATTGGTGCTGTGGCATGTTTATTGTTACTATTTATTCATGTTCCACTTATCAACGTCTTTCCCAAAGGATATCTAGTCTCAACAATAGCTACCTTCATTGCTGCCTTTATAAAAAGAAATGCATTGTCTGTAGTACAACGTGAGTGTTTTCTTTTATAATTAAGAACCGACAAATATTTTATATTCAAATTATTCATAATTTCAGTGATGA
>JANHFK010001965.1:75702-88749 GCA_036250565.1 Sibynophis collaris | reverse complement strand
CTTCCTTCCTTCCTTCCTTCCTTCCTTCCTTCCTTCCTTCCTTCCTTCCTTCCGCTGGTAGAGGCACTGTGGGCCAGTCCTTTGTTGTTTCCAGGTTGGCCCCACAGGCCAGATTTAAGCATCCCAGATGCGGCCCAGGGGCCTTGAGTTTGACACCCCTGGACAAGAAGACCTCCAAGGTCTCTTCCAACTTCATTATTCTGTTAGATTGCCAGTCATCACCGCATCTAATCGTGAACTCTGCAAATTAAGCATGATGCCTGCAGTAACGGAAGGGTGCCTTATGCCCTCAGGTCCTGTGCTTAGCACAGGAATCTTAATTAAGGTATAAATAAATGTATTTGCTACCCATCTCACTATCCAGAGCAACTTCAGTCATCTTACAGTACAACAAAAACAGAAATATAAAAACAATTATAAATATCAGGACAATTAGAATTGCAACAATGAAATAAATGATAAATAATGTGCTTTTCTTTATATCAATTGACGCTCGGTGACACCAATATTGTAAATCACACCTCAATAGTCTGGACTGCTTGGTTGATGACTCAAGACTAAAATCTATACTACAATGTTGTCTCTGGCATCCAAAGTCCCTTTAAATAGGGAGCCTGTAATCCTGAGGTTTTACGGCGCGAAGCATATTTGTCATCTTAATTTGCTCACCTCTTTATAAATTAAAGCATCTAATTAGTATTCCTTTCCCTTAGTTTCAGCATTACTTTGTGTGCTTTTCTGCTTGATCCAACATGATATTCTTAAAACGCAATTATCTGTGCCTATAAAACACGCACAACCCCATAAACTTCACCCTTTAATTACTTTTGCCAACTGTTGGCAAAACAGTTCTGTTGTCACCCAAGCCAGCCAATTTTGGCATAAAACTGTCCTTGGGTCTCTTCATCAAGTATCTGTCTTTTTTCTCTGCATTTTTACTTCTTCTAACCATGAGATCTGCCTCAGGTACTAAGTCATCCAAAGATCTCTAATGTAAACATTTTGTCCGCACAATAAAATTATCATTTTATATATTTTCCCTCTCTTGATCACATAGCTATAACTAGCAAATGGCAGTGTGGGTGGGTGGGGAGAAATTCCCCCCAAAATGATCAAAAGTGGCATCTTTGAGTGAATGTCTCATTTGCTTACTTCTTTTGTGGCCAATGGAGTATTTATATATACAGGTATGCCTGTCACCTGATTAACACTAAACAGAAACATCCAAGCTGCCCCTTTGCTATAAGAAAAGCACATCAGTTTGTTCTACAATGCACAGCCAGAAACCCAAAGGCTGGGCTTTCTCCCAAGTAATCTGGCAGATCTCTGTTGCTCTTGTCTTTTCTCTGCCCTGTGTGCTCTCGGATCCACCACGGAAGGCAGCTTCCATCCGAAGCCTCCTGTAAATCCCTTTTAACTGGCTGTTCAGAGTCATCAATTAATCCAGTTCCTGACGTGCCAGGAATGAGCTCATCCTCCCTTGATCTGGCCTCTGAGGAAGAATCTGAGGAGTCGTCCAAAGGAGTCACCACACGTATCGATGATACAACCTCCAAAGCTTGATCAATTGATGAGCTAGAATTGATTAGGGGGCAATAGGCAATTTCACATGTAACTTGGTCCTAAATTAGGGAAAGATTATATAGCACTGTGAGCATCTTGAATGAATCTAGAAACGCAACTAGAACCAGTGATTTTACCCAACACAGGAGTCATCAACAAAGGAAAATACTTGTAGTTCAGGGTTGAAATGAGGGGTCCTTAATGCTCTCTGAGTTTGGTTGCTTTTTTGCAGACATTTCATTACCAAACTAGGTAACATCATCAGTGCACCACATAACACTGCACAGCAACGATGATGTTACCTAGTGTTCTGACCTAGGCTTCCTGATACAATAAAAGCACACAATTAGTCCCAAAAACCCGCTTTTTATTTCCACAGCTGTGAATTCTCAATCTGTTCATTCACAGATGAGTCCCAAATAGTTGTAAAGAGTCCGACAGAAGTCTGCCACAGTCCTTCGGGATAAGGCTGATAAGCACCCACCTTTATCTCTCTTGACACGCTGCCAAGACTTAATGGGCAATTAACTTTGCAAGGCCACACGGAACACAGAGTCAACAGGGAGCTGCAGAATTCAAACTGGCCAGCACGAACAACAATTGCTTCCTGGTCTGATCGGAGGAGCCAATCATCTCCAAGCTCTACTCCCGAGTCGTCCCTTTTGTTTTAACTGTTCTTGCCTTCTGGCAGCTTTGCGCATGTGCACACTGGGAACAGGCTCCCCCTGTTCCTCTGCCTCACTGATGTCCGACTCAGGAGGCTCCAGAGTCTGCATATAACTCCCAGATGGCCCTGGGCCCATCTCTGCCTCCGACGCAAAGCCCTCATCCGAGCCTTCTCCAGACTCTAGGACTGGCCCATGTTCCTCCCCAGCCTCCTCACTGTCCGACTCTGCTGCCAGCTCTGCAGGCCACCAGTGGACCACAACACATCTGCAACAAAACAACCAAATTCAGAGAGCCTCAAGGATCCTTCACACAGGTTACCATCTGAGGTTTCTAGGGGAATGGGTTGATATGCCCATGGAAGTGATCCCATCCTACAGAAGTCCTTGATTATTTTCCCCAGATTCTAAATCTTTTCCTTAAGCCACAAAATTGTAGTAGTAAAAACTGGAAAAGGGATCAGGACAAAAACAGCCATACATAATACAAAAATAGCAAATTAGCCCCCCCCCCCCAAAAAAAATTGGGATACTAAAAAAATACTCTCAACCTCTAGAGATGAGGTCCTCTATCCTATTTATTAAACTTAACCCATGGCCAACTTTGTGCCTTTCAAAGCCCATCAAATCTTTCCATAGCTCAGATTATGTTTTTCTATTTTGTTTCATTCAATGAAGGAAAAAAAAAACCCAGCTAGGTTTTCAAAGGCCGGGCTGCAAAAAATCCAAAGAAATATTAGATTGCAGCAAAAAAGAAGAAGAAGAAGCTTTAAATGCTTTTTTAAAAGCATAAAAATATAAATATAAGATTAACCTCCCTTCTGGATCTGATCCATTGTCTAGTGAAATCATAGATCATGCTTCTTTGAGATGTCATTTTTGGGAATAATGTGCATATTTAGACAACGGATGAATTGTCACGATTTTAATAATATAGAAATGAATAACAAAATGGACAGTCGGTATCGATAATACCATCAAGGTGTAATGGGATCTCCAAGTACTCAGTGGCTTAACTTGATGAGTCATTTTATCTGAATTTAGACTGAGGTCATTTCTTCCCTTAGTCCCTTATAGCACTTTATAATATTACTCAGTCCTAATTATCCTCTTAGTGCTATATTGGCACAGAAATGGTTGGAAGTTTCTAAAAGATGTTCCACATCATTAGTAGATGGAGTTTCCTTGGAATTAACTGAATCGTATCAATTAAGAATGGAATGGAATGAGATGGAATGGAATGGAATGCAGTTTTGCCAGCTGGAGTTATGTCAAAGGAGCCTTAAGCTTTAGTTTAGCTTAGTTTACAGTAGTGGCCAAAATTGTGGAAACCTTTTGGGAAAAGTGTATTTTCTAAAATTAGCTGATAACACCACTTTTTTTTTGGAGTAGTACCATAAAATTATATATCAATGGAAAGATAATTTAATCAAGAATGTAACGCAATAACTTTTGCAAAGGATGTGCTATTAGAATAGCAGTTACAGTATAAAGAAGAAAAGTGAAACACGTAGAAAAAAACTAAGTATACAAAAATGATCACCATGTCAGTTAATACTTAGTTGGGTAACCTTTAGCATGAATTACAGCCTTACAACGTCTTCCCATGGAACGAACCAAGTCTTTTAGTTTTGCAGCTGTTATCATATGAAACCAAGATTGAAGGATTGCTCATATTAACTGGGTTTTATTGCTGGGTCACTTCTGACTAACAAGTTTATTTAGTCGGCTCCATAGATTTTCAATTGGGATAAAGTGATTCCAGCAGTGGAATATGATTATCTTGAAACTCCAAAAAAAAAGTGGCATTATTAGCCATCAAACCTCAAAAATTCACTTTTCTCAAAAGGTTTCCATAATTTTGGCCACTACTGTAATTAGTTTGAAGAAATAGCAATAGCATATCTTCAGTCTGGAGCTGTGTTTTCTTTTAAAACCTAATAGTCAAGTTAAATATGTAATATTAAAAAAAACATATTTTGAGTCAGTGTTAACTCCTGGCAACTGCCTGAACTAGTGCCTGCAGTTTTCCTAGCAAGATTTCAGAAGTGGCTTGCCATTACTAACTTGCTCGGCAGACTGATTCCCAGCAGGACTAGAACTCAGAGTCTCCTGCTTTCTAGCCTGGTACCTTAACCCTTCCACCAAACTGGCTCTTAAAATAGCAGTAACCTAATAAAAATATTGGCTCTAAGATAGTGCAGATCAGTGTCTATAGAGATTCTCAATCATCCAGGTCACACTTGTCCCAAAGGTGCTTTTCCAAAATACAGCTATCTTGAGGGTTTTTTTCCTTGAAAATGTTTTGCTTCTCATCCAAGAAACTTCTTTAGTTCTGATTTAGAACTGAAGAAGCTTCTTACATGGGAAGTGAAATGTTTTCAGGGGTAAAAAAACCCAAGAAAGTGAAGATCGGTGCTTAACTAATAATAAATTAGGATCAATAAAACGTAGTTTCATTGTTTCTTTCTCTGCCTCCTAAATTCATGTTTCTGACTGGACCTGAAACATGCAATTCTCCAGTTCTCTAGCATTGATTGAATTGCAACAAATTTCAGCATTTGGAAATATAAAGTGCTACTGTTCTAATATTTTCATTGTTCAATTACTTCTTTCCACTTACCAGCACAGGAAACAGCAGTGCAAGATATCCACCACTGAAAATGGCAAAAGTTACAGAGTAACTCATAAGTAATGGGAAGGTTGTAGCCAGAGGACACAGCAGATTAGTGAGCCCGCAAAGAATGAGGTATGTTTTATGGTAATGATATGTCTTAGTCCAGTTTTGATTAGCAATCCAGCCAGAGACCAGTAAACTGACTGTCTCTACTATTCCTAAAAGAAAACAGAACAAAAACACATAATGATTTCTAAAAAAGAATTCTTTTGGTACTAAATAAGGATCAAAAAGAAGGAACTGGCACTTTGTAAATGTCTAAAACCTAAGTCACCAATATAGCACCAGTGGACATAAATATACCTAGCAATAATATCTAGGTCCTAGTATCAGATTTTGTGCCCCCTCTAATTTTATTTTGTATTATTTTAATGAAAACATTAATAAACAGAAAAAGAATCATGCTGCAAAACACTGCAAGAAGCCATATGGTAAATATTTATAAAGTGGTTTATAAAGTCTAATTCAAAGTCTGAGGGTAACCAGATTGTTCTAATTCACATGAAGCAAATATAACCTGCAAAATGGGAAAAATAAAAACCATCATTCTGGCAATTTAGAATATCCTTTTCTATACTACTTATAGAGTTGCTGGTAGATGCTCACATGGCTTGGCTGTGGCCTCATTTGTCAGATTTCTTATCTGAGTGGTAAGTCTTCCATCCATTTATATTTTCAATTCTATCATTATCAAGATTCAACACCAAATTCCTGGTGACCCTCATTCTCCCACATGTCTCAAAAATTCCCCAGTACGTTATATGGAAAATTCCTGGGTGCCATAGTGAAGCATCTTTTCACCATTAGAAGACACTTTTTCCCCCCTTTCTTTTTTTCTTCAGCTCCACATACGATTGACTGAAGCCCAATACATTTAATTATATGAATGTTGAATTTTTGCTTTATTTGTGTTAGGCATATGGAGCTGAAGTTTTGTTTCTATCTGATACATTCATATTTGAGAATTCTAAACATTTCTTCTATGATCATTAAACTGTATGCTTATTCACAAGCCCTGGTCATTAATTTTATGACAAAATGCTTTGTTAAATGAAGTTGTAGTTTAGAATTTGGAGTAATAACCCTTAACTTTCTCCATCCCTCAAATTGCCCATTGGTAAATTCTCTTGCTACATAAGGTGCTTGGTTTTGCCTCAAGAGTATCCATCATCAGGTGTAAGGTAGATTTGGCTCTGATACCTCAGTTTCTTAACCCCTATTCCGCATCAGTGTTTTCAAGAAAAATTTAAAGGATTGGTTTAAATTGAAAATGAATAATACAGTCATTTTTACTATTGGTTTATCTCTTAAGAAAAATATGTAATAAAGATGGAAGCAGTTTTGTACTGAGGCAATTTTTTTAATGCTAATAAAATTTAAGAACATATTTTGTTGTTGTTAAGATGGATTTCCAAAACTATACGTAATTATAGAAGCATGCCTTTGAATAAAGGGTCTTAATAGTTACAGCATAACAACATATCATAAAGCTATATATTAAATATTTTTTCCAGTGTTGCGTTGTAATTTGTTCTTCACTTCAGTATTCGTCTAATAATGGAGCTCAAGTTTTGAATTTGAATCAACACACATGCCTTGATTTCTTTTGAATTGACTTTTAAACCATAAACAATTATACATTTGGATGTGCTCCGTATGTAATAAGTGATTACATAATTAATATCATTATTTGCATTGATAGGTAATGGTGACATTTTACAAGAAACATTTTAAAAGTTCGAGATTTTTCTTACCAGCTACTAATATGATGTAAGCAGTATCCATTGGATCAATACCCAATGTTTTGGCTCTGGCTGCCAGGTGGAAAGTTGGGATAAAATAGGCAAGCTGACTGAAGAGAAAAGACCACGTAAAAATAAAGAAGAAGGGATTTTTTAGGTGACAAACAACAAGATGGCATTGCTTCTGGATAAAAGGCTGCACCCTGGATTTTCCTTCCTCATTTGATCGGATGCAACTTTGATCACCAGTTTGGTTATCACTCTTGTAGGCATCCACACAACTGTTTTTCAGTGGCGTTTCAGAAAACTTGTAGTTAATTGGGGCTAAATTATCAGACTGTTGTAGGTTGTCTGATTTAGCACATTCTTGATTGGGAGGATCCAGAATGTTCAGTTCTCTGGTGCAGATTTTATCTAGACTGCGTTTGAAAGTCTTTGGAAACATACTTAGTGCAACTATTTGGCCTTCTTTTTTAGGACCTATGTCTCTAGTTTTTTTCTTATAAAGTGGCCGTAGTAGTAGGCTAGAAGGTACAAGGTTCAACATGATGCCGCCATATATCAATAAGAAACCTGAATGAATGGGAAAAGATATTTTTAAAAATCATTTTTTAAAAATCATTACAGTCACAGAACTAATTAGCATATATATAAATATTCCTTTTCAGGGCTATTTATTTTGGTAGTTTTCAAGCAGTATCCAACAATCTCCTTATTCCCTTTGCTTAATGGAATCTACTTTCAGCACTGCTTGAAATTATGTCAAAGCTTTTATTCTTGTTGAAAGAAAAAGATAAAAATGAACACCATTAGTAGATATGGTAAATATCACTTTAAGTGAATAACAATATTAATAATAATGCATTTGGCAATCCTCAGAGGTTGCCCATCTTTTTGAAATGTCCCCTCCTCCCCATAATACTAATGAACACCCTAGGCCAGTATTAATTTTTATATTTATACTAAGTGAAATTTAAAAGAAAAAAACGTTTTCTAGCTATTTAAAACGAACCTCTGTTTTAATCCGTAAAATGTTATTTTGACAGTATTTGTTTCCCATGTGTCTCTGAGGTGACACTTGAATAGCAACAACTTGGTTTCTATAACTCTTTCTAAAATTGTCCTGTCAGAAAATCAGAGCAATTAAAATAGAAAATCTAAAGCACAATGTATCTTTCCTTTTGTATCAAAAGGATTCAAAGCAGATTTCTCATTTCATTTATCTCACTGAAGGGAAACTCAGAGGAAACTGAGAACTCAGTTATTATTTGACTGTAATGTTAAGTTTAACATCAACTTACTTTCACATATTAACAGTGTGAAGATATAAGAAATGAAGATGACTAACCTTGCCAACCGTACATTTCTATCAGGAATTGAACAAGCGGTGTTAGCACAACACTCAGCCCCATTCCCGAGCGGCCAATTGCATTGGCTAGAGCCAGGTATCTCCTGAAGTACTTAACTACCATGACAGCAGCTATCTGATATAACAGACAAAAACCCAGCCCTAAAGGAAAAAAGCCATTATGAGCAGAGGCAGAATCTTCTGTAGGAATGTGTTTTTATTTCATTTAATTAAACAGCCTTTCATGAATACAATTTGAATTGCACAAATACACAATGCTTCCAGGTGGACAGTTTTTAACTCTGAAGCAATTGTATTTTAGTCTTTACTTTTTCCCCCATAACAAGATAAATAATTATTTCCAACTATACTGTTGGAAACAAACAAAAAAAAAAGATTGGATTGTTGACTGCTAATGTTGCATTCTAGAATTTCCATACTAATAGCCACAGACAGATCTCTAGTCTGAGGTTTGGTAAATTTATTTTGAATGCAGTAATCCTTAATTTGAAATGATGTCATTTAACAAAAGAGTAACTCAGTTGCTGACATAGTACACATTTAGGGACTATAATTTTGTGATATGATGTTACTATGTCAAAGGTTTAATCTTCTCTAGAATAAAATACATACAGCAGACATGGAAACCTTAAAACCCTGGATAACCATTGCCTTATCAGAATCAGCATCATGCCATCATACTATATAATATTACAATGTTGTTAAATATCTGACCAGCTTCTTAATGTGAAGTGATATAAAGGTAAGAATATATTTCTAACAATAGCAATATAACAAAAGCTTTTGTAGTATTTTATCTTTGTATCTGTCTCCAATACAAGCATTCAATTTAATCAAAAACTTCTAAAGTTTTAAGGACAATGTAAAGAAGTACGATTGAGTAGTCTTTGGCCTTGCCTCAGGTAAGCAATTATTCATGCTCCTCAAAAGATGATGCAGGAAGGAACAAATTAAATACCATGGTTTTAAGTATTCCCTAATTACTTAAGGACAGAACATCAACTTAAAATAGTCAGTTGTAGTAGTATTCCATTTAACAGCCTCAATTTAGCAGTGTGGATTTAATGCACAATTTTTTTTGGGATTCTGTTATTGTCCAAAATTCAGGAAAAAACAAGATTAAGGACGATCTGAATAGTTAACACAGCTGGCTAGAAGCAGCATCTGACATTGATTCCTTTCTCTGCCTTTCCTGAAGTACAAAGCCAAGTGTATTTTTGGACTGGAAATATCTCATTCACCATTTAATGGATTCCTCTTCCATCTGAACAGTCCACTAAATTGAGGGGTTATTTTTCTGTATTGCATTGAGGCTTGTTTCCTTTTTTGCAGCACTGCCAGTCCAAACAGATTACAGGTCTCTTTGATAGGGAATACCTTTATGAAAATGCCCAGAAAATCCAACCTTTGCAAGTGATACAAATCATCTTCATGTATAATTTCAGTTTCTGGAAAGTTTCTGGCGGAGCTTATTAAATATACTTGACATGATACGCTTACCTGTTAGGAGTCCCATAGAGACCCAAAGAAAAGGAATACTTGTGGCCAGTGTGCTAATAAGAAATCCAGCACCAACCAGGAGAGCCCCTAACAAGGAAGTTTTCCGTTCTCCTAGCATTTCACACACTGTAGTTACCAGAGGTGCTGGAACAGAGCAGATGGAAATTGGCATTAACGATAGCTCGAGAAATAGATACCACTTATGGGATGGAAAATACTGAGGGGAAAATATTTAAGTCATAAAGACTTTGATTTATGAAAATTACACATGAGAACTCTAATGTGTGAGTTATGGTCAGTAAACCAGATTGGCAAATGACTAAAAGATGGGGAAATAGTTTTAACTCACAGTTATAGGTAGGGGGTTTGGGGTTAGGCTTTGCAAGCATTCTGAATTCTGAATAAGAGTACCACCTTCCCCCAGCTCTAGGGGCAAGACAAATTGGACACCAGTAATAATAATAATAATAATAATAATAATTTTATTTTTACCCCGCCCTTCTCCCTATTGGAACTGGCCTTACACTAACATAATCTCAGCACGGTCCAGTCAAATGCATTTAAGCATGCATTTAAACCAATATTATACTAACCTGCTAGGAATCGAAGTGAGGACATAATGGAGCCAATCCAGCTGACATGTTCAGAAGAGCCACCAATGTCTTCTTGAAAAGCCACAAAGAAAATGGCAAAGTTTTTCAGTGTTCCAATTACAAATACATTTACCTATAAAAATCATCGGCATCATATTAATTGAAATGCAAACTGGACTATTAATTGGTACTCTATTGTGAAACTCTGCAGTTATGTTTAAATGATCAGAGGATGAAACTAGGCATCACACTGGCAGGCTCAGCAAAGTCCAGCTAGTATCTGATCTGAGAAAAAAAACGTAATTAAGGAATGAGTGACCTTTGCTGTAGTTTTATCACAAATATTTTGAAACCTGTCGTGTTTGAGTGCTAAAATAATGAGGATAGGAAATATTTTTAAAATATAAATTTTATGTTTTGGACTACTTTGGCTGAGCTATGATCTGTCAGTCTTAATAACATCACAGAATTTTGTGATGGTGAACAAAAGAAGGGAGGAAACTGCAAAATTTTCATACAAAATTGTGATAAAGATCAGGTTGAGTAATCCCGGTTTGGCCAAGATCACCAGAAGAGATGAATTCGGATATAATGAGAAGTCAAAGTTATGTTATCAGAAATGGAATGCCCTCAGAACTTAAGCTAAAAAGGAAAATATATCTGGAAGAAACATTGGATACACATTATTAACAACAATAACAAGTCCTTGTTTAACAACTGTTGGCAGTTGTGATGGTGATGAAAAAGTAACTTTGCAACCAATCCTCACATTTACAACCTTCCCAAGTCAAAAAAAAGGACATATGAAATAGATCATAAGCACTGTAGCAGTTTCACCTAGTGACTAAGTAGACTGTCCCAAATAGATTGTCCCAACTGTCACTAAACGAGGCTGCTTTTATGAGCAATTCCTGCTTTATGCCAGGGCTCTGTTGGAGAAACAGTTATATAGACTAGTTTTTGCACACATGAAATCATTGCACAACTGTATGAAAATGGTACATAATTGTGGTCTCCATTGAAATTGCATAAGTAAAGTTGTGTAAGCCAGGGATTCCCTGAAGTTTTGTTTTAAACTCATTAAAAATCATTTTCATTTCTGAAATGCTTCTTGCTTTCTGTGCTTTATGTTTCTACACACGTTTCTACACACCCGAAGCACAAAATCTATTACTAGAAGGGCCTTCTGATTTCTAAAAGTAATATCTTTGCATCCATATATTCCCACCTTTTGTTTCCTGTCTTTTATCCAAGTAATATCCTTCAATTGCAATAGCACTTAGACTTATATACCACTCTACAGTGCTTTAGAGGTCTCTAAGCTGTTTAAAGAGTCAGCATATTGTTCTCAATTCATAAGAAGCTTATCAGAAATTCTTCGGTGAGAGTTTCTTTTTTTCCAGAAGCTGTTTGAAAGCCAAATAACAGTGTCAACTGTACCACCTCTGTCTATATCCTGTCTATACACATTCAAATAATACCCTGTGTCTTGTGCCTCAGTTTCTCTTTCCAGGCATGGCAGACAGCAAATTAGATGGGATGAGTGTTTAAGCTTGCTATAGAATTGACCCAGGGTCAGTGTTGCTGGTGGTAGGCCCACAATAGGGCAGGATATTTTCAATCCCATTTCTAAACAGAAAGGGATTGGCTTAGGCAGGGCTAAGCCCTAATCATCCTCTTGTCACTATAGGATAAGGTTGGCCATTAAAAAATTATCCTGAGAAACATGATTGTGATGGAAGAAAGAACTGATGAGGTTTTTTGGCTTTCACTTTACAAACAAATCAACCTTCAACTCAACTAACCCATCAAACCTATACAGCTTAGGCCGGTGACGGTGAACCTATGGCACGTGTGCCACAGGTGGCACGCAGAGCCATATCTGTGGGCACGCGAGCTGTTGCCCTAGCGCAGCTCCAGCGCACATGCATGCGCCGGCCAGCTGATTTTCAGCTGCCCCTCCCCTCCCAGGAGTCTCCACGCAGTACAGGGCTTGTGCAGAGGCTCTGGGAGGGCGTTTTCTGCCTCCGGAGGAGTGGGGAAAGCAGTTTTTGCGCTCCCCAGGCTCCAAGAAAGCCACTGGAGCCTGGGGAGGGTGAATAAGGCACCACCGGAAGTTGGGAAATGGGCTGTTTCCGGCCTCCGGAGGCTTCAGGGAAGCCTGCTAGGCCCAAAATAGGGAGGGGGGGGGTCGTGTGTGCATGCGTGGGGGGTTGGAGAGCATTGAATTAAGGGTAGATATGCGCATGCACAACTCCCCCGCACTCCCCCTGCTTTTGGCATGCAATGGCAAAAAGATTAGCCGTCACTGGCCTAAGCTTTTCTTGGCATTGTCTAGCAGTTGTGTGCTTCTAATAAAATTCTAAACAGCAACATTTCCCTTGCTGCAAAACCTCACATTACAGTGACGCAGAGT
This sequence comes from Sibynophis collaris, assembly GCA_036250565.1. NCBI lineage: Eukaryota > Metazoa > Chordata > Lepidosauria > Squamata > Sibynophiidae > Sibynophis > Sibynophis collaris. The sequence goes on along the minus strand of JANHFK010001965.1, from coordinate 76,224 downwards.
GCAGACTGTGCAGTGGTCGTTTCTATTTTAGAAACTATTCTGAGTTAAATAGAACTATTTAGTTTTGACAATTGGATAAGCTTGCTAATCAATCCATTGTATGAAGAATGCCATTGGGTTGGAGGGGGGGAGTGCTATAAAGGGAGTCCTTCTCCCTTTGCATTCAGTTCTGCTTCATATAAATTTGCTGCCCTTCCCCACACTTTTCTCTCTCAGTCTTACACAGCTTTCTGCTTTTCTTCTGTTTCTTTGATATATCACACAAAATATTTGGGCTTTTTGACTAAGCCCATCGGCAGCCCTAATGTTGTGGATCTCAGTATCCTTTTGAATCCCCTGTGAAAGCTTGGAATTGGCTTTCTTTTAGGATAGTGCTACTTTGCAATTGGGTGAATCTAGTTGGTAATGAAAAATGGGGGAATGGATGTGTCACAGATCACAGACACAAGAGTATTCTCTGCTTACACCTACATAAAGTAGATGTAAATAAATAAATAAATTTATTTTTATCCCGCCCTTCTC